>VDFB02117995.1:0-14907 GCA_007258455.2 Sequoia sempervirens | reverse complement strand
TACCAGCCCTTGGCTCCTGAAGATCTGGAAGAGGAATTGCAAACCATGGCAACTAACGCTTTCAAGGAGCTGATCCAAAGATGTTTGGGCAGCAAAGATGGACGAAGATTGGAGGAAATATTGATGTCAAGTTGGTGCAGATTTCACAATGCACCCCACTCTAAATTCACTTGCTCATCATGCACAAATGTCATTGCCCAAATCAACGATCATGTGAACAAGTTGGAGCAGCCAACTCTCAATGAAGAGAAGTTATCCCATGAGGAAGAAGAGTTGTTAACATCTAGAAGACAGCAAAATAAAGATGAACCAAGAAATTTGACACAAGTTGGTGTTGGGATAGCAGACATAGAAAATGAAAACCAAGAGGGAGGAGCTAAAAGTCTTGGGACAGCAAGTTGCATTGATGAAAATCTGATTGTAACCAATTTAGTAGGTTTTCCCTCCATTGAAGAAGAGCAGTCCTCCACTCAAGAAGAGGAACGAATGACAATTCAAGATGAATTAACAGAATTTGCAGCAGTATATGCTAGGACAGCCAACACAAATGTTGAAAATCAAGAAGAGGAGGCTGAAAGCCTTGGGGCAGCAGAAGGAGATGATCAAAGCATGAGCAAAATCAAGTCGGAAGACCTCTCCTTCATAAATGGCAGTGATCGAGAATCTAAAAATGTAGATTTGGGGGAGTGGGAACAACCACTCGCTATGGCTGTCTACCATCATGCTTCTTTTTCAAGTGATGAGGAGGACCTGATCATCGATAGATATGACCAACTAGTCTCCAAACTAGCGAGGGATTGGACTGAGTTGAAATACCAAGTAGATTTGGAGATATTGCTGCTCCCAAATTGGTGTCGACTCCATGATTCATTGCACTCAGAGCTCACATGTAAGTTATGCCAAGAGGCCATTGAGCAAGTCAAGGGACAAGGGGCACAACCAAGCACATCACCTCCCGTAGCCACTTCAAGGGTTGAGGAAGAAGACCAAAATCCCAAATCAACTAATGACTCAGTTGAAGGTAGTCCTCAAGAGGATGTTGGGGCAGCAATAGAAGAATGATAGCAATACAGTCTCAGACTTCCGAGCGATGAAGTAGATCAAGTGGGGATGCTGTCCACTAGTAATCAAGAAGTTCTTCCTCTTGAAGAGTAGTTGCGCACCATGGACGATGGACTTTTTGGCGAGTCTTCAGAGGGAAATTGTGCAGTAGACTTTGGTCCCCTTGATGAGGTTCCATCAATTGATGACTTCTTTCCATTGGGAGTTGCACTACAGAGGTATGCTCATGTTGAGGAAGAACACATCCCAGAAGACGGTAGTGATGAATACATACTCCTTGAGCCTTTGAACAATGATGCACTAGAGTTTCTAGATTGGGAGAGGAGCTCCTTCTCCATTTACAGCGATAGTGACCAAGAGGAAACAAGTGGGCGCCATGAGGAGATACATGAACAACAAAAGGAAGAAGATAAAGGTGGAGGTGTTTTGATGGCTGCCAACAAATATGACGAGCTTGGTCAACCGTGGGCTACAACTGAGGGTCCTTTCACCTCAATCCTTGCAGATTTTCCTTCACAACCAGAGAGCTGCAATGAGACAGATTCATGCATGTCATCATCCCATGACATTGAACATCATTAAAAGGAGGTTGATACTTGGGGAAGGAGACAAGACAACATGCTGCCCCTTGAGGATAGCAACCAAGTGGATCCCAAGTTTGCAGATGATCAATGTGGAGAAGTATTTCTTTTTGAAGAATTGCCAATCGGGGTTGTAGGTCCCATTGGTGGATTGGAAGAGCTGTGTGTTGCCCTGTCCTCCCAGCCTTATGCCAGCTTCATGTCTGAAGTGCTACACCCTCCACCGCACCCGCCCGAGGCTGCCAATGCAATGATCAAGGATGTTATGCTCACTCTCGACTGTCCAACGCTGCCACCTCCGTATGATGACATCCAGGTTTTATCCTTCCTTGCCCCTATTATTTCTCATAATTGCACTTATTATTTTGATTATGGGAATGAGGGAAAACGAACATGTTTATGGATTAACCATGGGTTCAATGAGCCTCCTCAATTGCTAATTTTTTGTGATGACGTGACTGAATTTGAGTGTTGCAACATTGAATTTCTTTTTTCAGAATATAAAGATAAATTTGCATGGTTAAGAATGATAACGATCGCCTGTTTGCTTGTGCATGCATTACGAAATCCAATGAACGTTAATGTTGGCTTGCCCTACCTGAACATAGTTCTTTGTAAATATCTTTGTACATAGCTCGTTTTGAGTAGTATAGGTTTCCTGTAAATACTCCGCTTTCCTGCTTTCCTTAGTTTAGTTGGTTTGTGTAGGTTGCTTGCCTCGTTTGCTTTTTGTTTTCTTTTGCTTTGTTGTTGCTTTGCTCGGGGTCCCTTTGCTTTTAGCTGGGCACATTTGTGCGCACAACAACCATACTTATTGCCTGGGGTTGTTCTACATATTTCTTTGTCAAACTCTAATCAAGTTTTCAGAGTGGATGGTGAAGGTCTTCTGTTAGTGTCAAGTGATCTAGGTGTTTGATTCAAAGAGGATAAGTTGTTGGTTTAGTCCGACTCTGACGTATTCTAAAATCTTATAGCTCTTACACATCTTAAGAATTCGACGGTCACTATAGGGCCTTTTGTGAAGTCTAGTTAAGTGAAAAATCTAAAATTCTGCTCCAGCGCCACTGTGATTCTCAGCCCTGAGCGCGAGCTTCAATGCTTGCGGGTTGAAATAAAAGAGCTGAAAAGAGAAAAGAAACAAATAAAGAAAACACTGAAAATTAAAAGAAAGAAAAATTCAACTTTTCAGGGGTATCTGAGCAACTCTACCGGGGCTATGGACGCCCGACCGGCAGTAGAGCAATGTTCGGGAGAATCACAGCGACAACCTCGTCGGGGCTATGGACGCCTGACTGGCAGCGAGGCAATGTCCCGGATACTTTTGGAGTTAGAATAAACTACGTAGCTTAACTTGATGGAGCTTGGGTTCCTACAGCAACCGAAGGATGGGAATTAATGCAATTGCACACACTTGGATTTTCAGCATACTGAAGGTTGGGTTGGCTAATGGTTTTGATCCTTTGGTTGAGCGTCCGGTTTGTTTTCCCTAGCGTGAAGGTCGAAACTAGAAATTATGGGTTCATGATTCCAGTTTGTCATCAAAATGCTCAATAGTATTTTCCCAGCGAGTCGCCATTTGTTGTGCATGTTTTGCACACACGCCCCGCCGTAGGCAGGGACCCCCTTTTTTTCACTTCCGACAGGCTGCTTTGCTCCTGTCTTATTTTGTGTGCCCCATTTCCAAGCCCAAATTGGTCATGTGCCTTCAAACGATCAAATTCCCCTACCCAAATTCACCTGCTTGGGGTATTCAAATCTGCGGAGAAATAAAGTCCCCCATCCCCTTTCTACCTTTTGTCTTGCTTTGGCTGTTTCGGAAACATCCGTGGACCCCTGTCGGTCCAGTTTCCACATTTTTGGCTTTGGGGACAACTTTTTGGTGGATTTGGGATGTGTTTGGGGTGTTTCAATGAACTGCCAATGTTTCGTCAAAGTTTGGTTAAGTTTCGGTGGTTTTAGAACTTTTCCTTTGGAATTCCCTTTCTCCTTGGCTGTTTGGAAACATCGTAGTTATTAAGCTCCGTTTCCTCATTTTGACTTTGGGGTCACCCTTTTTTGGATCCCAGGATGTGTTTGAAGTGCGTAAATGAACTGCCAAGGTTTCGTTGACCTTCTATTAAGTTTCGATGGTTTCGGAACTTTCCCTCCAGAATTCCCTTCCTCCTTGGCTGTTTGGAAAAATCCGTCGACCCCCGTCACTCCCGTTTCCTCATTTTTGACTTTGGGGTCACCCTTTTTTGGATCTAGGATGTATTTGATGTGTTTAAATGAACTGTCAAGGTTTCGTCAAAGTTTGGTTAAGTTTGGTGGTTTTGGGAGCCTCGTCCCCTTTTGCTGTTTGGAACATCTGGCGGCCACCTCCTTCCCGGCCTCGAGCGGCCCCCTCGATAGCCCGTTCGGATCCATCTCTCCATCGCGTTTGGAACATCCGGCTGCCTCCTTCGACCTCCGGGCGGCCCTCGTGGCGTTTAGAGTTCGCCTCTCCGTCGTTGTTTGGAACATCGGCTGACTTGCCTCACTTCCCGACCTCGGGCCCGGCTATTGTGGCTGGTTTACGAAGTTCGCCTCTCCCTTAGCCATTTTGGAACATCAAGGCGGCTACCTCCTTCCGGCCTAGAATTGACCTCGTGGCCATTTTCGCAGGGTTGCCTCTCCGTCGCCGTTTTGGAACTTCCGACGGCTGCCTCCTTCCCGGCCTCCGGAGCCCGGCCCCTCCGTGGCCGTTTCCGGGGTTCCGCCTCTCCATCGCCGTTTTGGAACATCTGATGGCTGCCTCCTTCCCGGCCTCCGGAGCTCGGCCCCTTCGTGGTAGTTTTCAAGGTTCTGCCTCTCCGTCGCCGTTTTGGAACATCTGACGGCTGCCTCCCTTCCGGCTTCTGGAGCCCAGCCCCTCCGTGGCCGTTTCTGGGGCTCCGCCTCTCCATGGCCATTTTGGAACTTCTGGCGGCCACCTCCCTTCCGGCCTCCGGAACCTGGGTCCTCCGTGGCCTTCTGGGAGCCTGTCCCTCCTTGGCTGTTTTAAACATCCGGGAGCCTGTCTCCTTCCTGGTTGTTTTGAACATCCAGGAGCCTCTGTTCTTCCTGGCTGTTTTGAACATCCAGGAGCCTCCCTTCTTCTTGGCTGTTTTTAACATCTGCGAGCCCGCCTCCTTCCCGACTGTTTTGAACATCCGGGAGCCTGCCTCCTTCTCGGCTGTTTTGGCTTCCGTCTGCTGTCTGCCTTTTGGCTTTCTTCCGCTGTCTTTCCGCCCTCTGGTGCTCGCACCCTTGAAGCACGCATTAATGTTTATGGTCCAAATGAGCTCCAAAAATGAATATCAAGATATTTTGTTGATGCATGGATAGATCTAATAGGGAATTTGTAGGTTTGACTGACATTTTCCTTAACTCATGTATAAATGCACTTACGACGCTTCCTATTTGCAGGAGTCAAGAAGCCTTTCGTAGGTCTATCGAAGAGGCCTATTGAGGGAGTTGTCCTACCTTTTTCCAGATGATGATGATTTCTAAGGAGCTTTCTACCCGAATCAGGGGCCACTAATCCATTGATTCCAATCGTCGACAGACTCGTTTGATCAAAGGAAGAACACTGCAAGCACATCAAGCAAAAGACAACTTTCAGGCAATTTTAGCTACAGTGAAAAGGGAAATCAACTAAATGACAAAATTGCTACAGTGACTGTCACTAGATGACAAAACAGGGAAAAGACAAGGAATGTATTTTTAATTGTTGATTATTGTGGGGTAGGTGAAACCCTAATGTAATTGAATCTGATCCACTCATTGTAATTGAATCCTAGCCATTCATTTGGGCTTTGGAAAACTATAAATAGGGGCTTGCCCCTCATTTGTAAGGGTTGGAGAATTGATGTAAAGACATTCTGCAGCAATAGAAAGCAACATTGCATGATTTATGGGTGTTCCTTTTGAGTTTGCTCTTTATGTATGCATGTTTCACCTTCCATGTTAGTTTTAGTGTTAGTTTCTTGAATGGGAGTGGTGATGGTGTTTGCTGTTTTAGTATTTGATGGATTTTCATCTCATACTTTTTGTGGTTCATTGATAATGAGTCACTTTGCAAAGCTAGTCTGAGCTCATTACTTCATTGCTGCAACTTAGTTCAATTATATGTGGATGATGTGCATGTGCAATTTGAAAATCTACAGTCCTTAGAAGATTGCACTAGTTTTGTGCAACTGTAGGTTTCTCTTGGCCAAGCAAAACCCAGTTTAGGAAGCTTGTCTACTTTAGTAGCCACCATTGTTACTGTTCATTCGTAGCTTAGGATTAGAATAGCTTTCTTAACCCTTCTCCTTTTGCTATTTCTTTTAATCCTTGGTTAGAGTAGGACCAAAAGCATCACCATGAAGCTAAATCAGATGAATTTGATGAGTCTCAACTTGCTGTTTTGAGTGGACAGCCACTATTCATTCACTTTCAGCACTTTGAAACTGCATTTGCAAACCCAACTTCCCCACTTTGTAACTCATCCGTAAGACCACCTTGTGATTCCAGCAAATCACATCAAACTACTGAGGTATCTAAGCATTGTCATGACCTGACATCCGAGAGACCTTGGGATAGTGTTCTGCAATCCGATTGTGGAAGATTGTCTTTCAAGAGAGGTAGTGCACCTACGCACTGCCTGTGTTGAAAAGTGCATAAAAAACACATCAACATCAACCTAAGCATAATACATAGCCTCTAAATAGCAAGATCACCTTCCTTTACATAGCTCCCAGCCAATTTAAAACTAAAGAAAAAAATCCTCCAATGTCATTCTCCAATTGTTGAGTCTTGTAGGTTCTAAACGAGGTGTTCAAAATTGCTTTACAAGAATCCACTTTACAATGGAGATTCAGCCTACAATGGCCTCCAAAGAAAAACATGCCTATCTAGTATTCAAATCATGATCCCCAACAAACCACGAGTTTGCAAGAGGAAAAAAAGCACACCTTACAAACTAAAATTTGCTTCACAAAATAATGCCTCCAAATAGTAGATGAATACTTTAAACCGAAGAATTATGAAGAAAATTTCCCCTCTAGATCATAATTCATGCATTCATAGATGGACTACAAATGAAGAATGTCAAATTCCTTCAAATAGCGATCTAGAAATTCACACTACAAAAGAAACTTTATCTCACACATCTTTGGAAAATACTCTCACTAGAAGGGGGTTGCAGATGAACACTCTAATTCCATGTTGGAGCAAGCTTCTAGGAGCATCTACAAACTTAGACAAAACCTTCGTGAAAATAAAAGAAACACATGAAGAGGCGATTTCACTAGGAGTAAAAAATAATTAATTGAGATGAAAATTAATTTACACAACATGCCTTATAATGACATGAGAAATCTAGTGTAGGAAGGAAACCAAAAATTATAATATAGTTACAATTATTAAAAGAAAACTAGCCCTAAGTTAACTTAAATAATGTGAAGGGTAAAAACCCATTCACTCTAACATTATGTATCTTTTCATTACTGCATACATATGCCTTGATTGTTTACTTTAGCATGAGTTTGATGCAAGTACATCCTCTCACTAAAGTGGGGGCTAAAACTAGTGTACACAAATGTAACCCTTTATATTTTCTCACTTGTTTGGGCCCTCCTAATCTAAATTAGACTTAAAATTTCCTTAATTTAGTGTAGTTAAATATACCTTATTACATTTACACACTTATTTTGGCCCTCTTAATTAATTGAGCTTAAGTATTCCTTAATTGGCACTTTAATTCATTTTCCATGCCTATTAATTACATTTTTCAAAGGGAAAACCCAACATTCATTAATGCATAAAAATTACACTTGACAATGAGAAATATGTGTCATAGGTTTATGGACTTGGGAGGTGAATGGGTCATCCCTAAACATTAGGACCTAAAATTAAATTATCTTTTTGGTGATATTTTAACTTTCTAAATTTATAATTCAATGGACCATCTTGTGACATTTGAATTTAAGGAAATTAAGGATACATACCTATAAATACAAGGTCATTTCACTATGTTTCACCTAAGAGTTTCCATGCAACCATTCCTAAATAAAATATTATGATGAATGGAATTCAAGAGAATAAAAATTATCTAGTTTTTTCATAGAAATTAAGATCCAATTGTCATATCAAATTATTTTTGTATCATGCATATTTTGGAGCTAATATTGTGATATATGTTTCATGATCAAATCAAGCATTCAAAGTATCATTTCAAGAAATATTCAAGTGTCAAGATCCACATACAATTCAACCATCTCATGCAAGTTGCAAACCTCCTAAGATCTCCATTATCAAGGTTTCACTCAAGGGTCTGTTGAGTGATAACATAGCTTTGTTCATTCTTCATTCGCTCTTTCATGTTCTATTTCAATTCAAATTTTGATTACCAAAATGGGGTTTGACCAAGGAAAACCCTATTCACCAAAAATAAACATTTTTCTCTCTTATATTTGTTGTTACAGATCTAGGTGGAAGAAAGCTTGAAAGTGAAAAATTTACAATGTTCTCAAAGTTGCAAAAGTTGTCAAAAATTATTGTCATCTCATAGAAAATAGGATTCTGAAGTCATTTCTGACATTTTGACTATGAAACCTAGGAAAATTATAAGATTTAGATCTCTATTATTGGCTCCTAAAAACTATAGAAAAACCATGCACTTGGAACCATTTGCCCCTAAGCAAATGAGTCCCAGATCTACTTTGAGAAGGCAATTTTAGTGACTAGTAAACATCATTTTTCCCTTAGCTAATCTGCAAATTGATTTATGGTTCTATCATTATTGAGCCTGATATTATTTTTTGAAGTGTAAGATTGCATTTTGGTGTTGATTTTCTATTTTTAGATTTTCTCCCCTAAGTGTTGTTTGACCTTGAACTACAAACTTGAAGAATAAGGAAATCTGAAAATTCCCACTTTGACTTGATTCACCTAAGGGTTGATAATCATTTCATTGTTTGGATCTCATTTTCTAATGAAATAGAGGAAAATAGGTCCTTGATTGGTTCATCAATCCATTTTGGTGAACCTACCTATTTTTGGGTGTTTCAAATCTATAACTTGTTATTAATCATAACTTTAAACCATTTTAAACTGATTATACATTCCAATTTTAAGTTTCAAAGTAGAAAGGAATGCACACAAGAAAAAAAATAGATTGAATATCAATTCTTATATATCAAATTGTAGAATTGTGCATATACTAATTTGGCATATATGCCAACTCAAAGCAAGTTTTACAAAATGTGGCATATATGCCATCTCATGATCTATATACAATATACATGTTGAATAGCTATGTATCAATCCTTGAATATATTAATCTCTAGAAATTCCTAATTGTTTTCTAGATCATCAAAATTGAGCCTCAAAGTATTTACTAGCCCTAAAGTTGCCTTCATAATAACAATTCAAACCATAAATTAGATTAATTATGTCAATGATTGACAAGATAGACTACTAAATAGAAAATTATATACAATAATTTATAATTGACAGGATGTGGATGGGGATTCAAGCGGTTTATTTGTGATGTGGAATACCATTAGGATATTTGGTTTTGAATTATTCAAATACAAGAATAGTGTGGGTATCAAGTTCTCCAATGTTGGGGATTCTTGGTTTTTGATTAACATTTATGCCCCCAATATTATGAATGCGAGGAAAAATATCTAGAAGGAATTATCTAGCTGGACTTTAGCTAATAGGGGAGCTCGATGGCTGGTGGCTGGTGATTTTAAATCCCAACTTTACCCCTCAATGAAGTGTGGAGGTTTGATTGATTACTCTAACAACATGTTTGTTTTCCTAGCTTATTTAATTATACCAGCATGTTGGATGTTGAATTATAGGGCTAGTCTTATACTTGGTCTAATAGATGCCTTAGGGATGGTTTGATCCAAGTCCATCTGGATAGATTCCTTTTTTCTCCAAATTAGACTGCCTTACTTAATGCTAATTTTTTGGCTCTACCTCAAGCTATTTCAAACCACAATCCTATGTTGTTGATCCTAAATGAACGAACTATTGTGGGTTCATTCCCTTTCAGCTTTTAGATTATTTGGAACTCCCATATGTATTTCAAGAATAAGATTGCTACTTGGTGGAATGTCCATGTTCATGGTTTTCCTATGTTCAAGATCTTCCATAGGCTGAAACACATCAAAAATATGGTGAAGGGGTGGAACAACTAGGTGTTTGGGGATGTGGTTCATCAAAAAATTGTCTTGGATGACAAGCTTTGTGAGATACAAAAGAGGATAGAGGAAGGAGATATTAGTATTCAGACTTGTCAATAGGAGAGGGTTGAGTGCACAAAATGGGAGAATTTTTTGAAGAAAGAAGTATTCTAGAAGCATAAATTCATAATTCAATGGTTGACCAAGGAGGACCAGAATATGTCTTTGTTCCATGTTTCATCCCATAGGCATAGGAAAATAAATTAGATAAAAAAAGTTGAAAAATGAGTCAAGGGATGTTTCTACTCCCATTCAGATTGGTCTATTAGTTTCTAGTCACTTCCAATGGGCTTTGTCAACTCCTGTTGAGCCTCCCAATCTAGCATTGGATGATCTTCTATTGGAACCCCTTCCTAATCCTATATCCTAGGAGGATAATGATTCTATTATGGGGGCTATTACTCTTGAGGAAGTCCAGACTACTATTTTTATTATGGGTACTTATAAGCCCCCTGGACCTGATGGTTTCCCTACAAATTTCTTCTAGATCTTTTGGGATGTTGTGGGGGAGGACCTTACTCTAGGAACAAGGGATTTTTGTAATTTTTGAAACATGCTCAAACAACTAAACCATACCTCCATTGCCCTTGTCCCTAAAACTGATGAACTACAAACCATGGCTTATTTATGCCCCATCAACTTTTGTAATACTATTTATAAAATCTTTTCCAAAATCCTAGTGAACCGCTTGAAACCCCTCCTAGATAAAATGATAAGTCCAACTAAAAAATGCTTGGTTCTGAGTTGCCATATCTTAGATGCAGCTATTACCACTCATGAAATTTTCATTCTATGGATAGGTGTAACAATTTTAATATGGTGTTTAAGCTTGATATTTCTAAATATTACATTAAAGTCATGTGGAACTTTCTTCCCAAAGTCCTTGATAAGTTCATCTTCAATAATAAAGTGATCAATATCATTTTAGAATGCATAACCATGGTGAATTATTCTATTCTGGTCAACAAAGTACCCCGCAGTTCCTTTGCGGTTGGCAGGGTATTAGAAAGTGGGACCCCTCTCCCCATATTTGTTCATAATGGTTGTTGATGTTCTACGTAGTAATTTTGATCATATGTTGTCAGAGGGCTCCATCAAGGGTGTCAAGCTAGCCACCACTCTTCACCCCACTACCACTCAACAATTTATGGAGGACACTATGTTATTTGGGAAAGCCTCAATTATGGAAGCTAGGAAATGGAAAAGTTGTGTCAATATTTATGCAGCTTGTTCAAGTCAGTGCATTAATTATAATAAAAGTATGATCTATTTCTTTAACTACTCCTAGTTTGTAGGATTTTCTGACTACTATTTTGGGCTATGTGAGTGCCTCACATCCTTTAGTGTATCTAGGTCTCCCTCTAACTGTTAAGAAGTCACTCCCAATTTCTAGAATACTTTCATTAAAAGGATTCATATGAAGCTTGTAGGGTGGAAAGGTTTGGTCCTGACTCATGGTGGTAAATTGCAACTCCTTAGTGTTTCCCTTCAAAGGATTCCAGTTTATTTCCTCTCTGTGTTCAAAATGCCCATTTACATTGCTAAGAAATTTGAACATATCTAAAGAGTCCTCCTCTAGTTTGGTACTTAGGGAAAGAAGAAGATGTCTCTTTTCATTTGGGATAAATTGTGTCTTCCTAAATCTAGGGGAGGGTTGGGCATTAGGAAAGTCTAATCTACTATAAAATCCTTGTTTTCTAGGGTGGGTTGGGACCAGGAAAGGAATAAAAAGGATTGGTGTAGGATAATGAATGTCAAATAACTGGGAAACTATCCCCTAATTAGGTTCATTTTGAATGATCACCCACATGGGTCCTTAGATTGGAATAATATTTGCAAAATGAAAAAGCTACTTCAATCAAGACTAAGATAGAAACTTGGTAGTGGTAGTTGTATTCAATTCTGAGAAGACCCTTGGCTATTTGACTCCCCATTTTCCTTTTTTGAGTTTATAAACCTAATGGAACCTTTGATTTGATTATTTGGTAGGAATTCTTGCGACTACCTTCATGGTCCACTGGATGTCAGGAGATGGAAAGACTTAGGCTTATGTTTCCCTCTTTACCCTAATCTAGAATGTCATGCTAATTCCTTACAATACTTACACTCCTTATCTAGAATCCCCTTATCTAATTTTGAGGAAGATTTCTTTTGGTTTTTGGAAAGTAAGGAAAACCTTTCCATTGGGACAACTTATAGTTTGCTATTGGACAAGGGCTCTTAAAGGAGGATTTAGAAATTTTGTTTGAATTAACACTTGATTCCAAAATGTGGACGGTATTTTGTTAGAATTCAAAGATGATAAACCCTAAGAAAAGGGATTTTTAATCCTGGGCCAAATAGATGTAAAAGCTATGCAAAAAATAATGAAGAACTGGGTTGGATCACCGGCCAACAGCATTTCCTTATATACATATGTTTAGTAATCAGCTTCCCAAAAAACATACATCTAATAAACCCTGAATACACTTTAAATCCTGTCATACACTATTTCAAACCCTCTCCCACATGGAAATAGGAGAACCACGGCCAAATACTCAGCTTAAAACATGGCAGTGCTGAACAATCTGATATTCAGTAGGAACCGAGGATCCCTAAGGAAGTCTTTGACATTGGATCTAGATCACGAGAAGCATTCTTTTTTATTAGGCTGGCAACACACACTCCCTACTAATTGGAGATTCTGTTTGAAAATTATTGAACATAAAACTTGAGACAACTCTCGATAAATCTGCAAGTCCCCAACCTCCTAAAAAATTGGGAACCTCTAGGTTTCATAGGCAACCAAATTTTTGATAGTGCTTGCCACTGAGCAGCCACTATTATGGTTGGGAGGAAAATGTCTTTAAATTTTTCACTGTCAAGCATGCCTTTGTTTGTATTTTTCCCTATTTATGTCTTAATTAGTCCTATTTTCCATCCACAATCCCAATGAGGTATTTATTTTTATGGCTAATCCTAACATACTTCAAAAGGATAAATGATAATTTAATGATTTTGTATGACTGTCCTATATTTTTGGGTTGGGACTAAGATGCCACCTAGGGCATCTTTGTCCCCCAAAGTTCTTGGGACCCTAATTTTGAAAGCACCTAAATAGGTCCCCTTTTAGAGTTTGTTCCCTGAGTTTCATGCCTCAGGACTAAGATGCTACCTAGGGCATGTTAGTCCCCCTTGAGGAATTTTTGAGATTCAATTTCAAATTCTAGTGGGATTTAGCCTTCTTTAGTGAATTCGTATGTCGACTTGGCATGGTGTAATTTTGGGATATTGAGCATAGATAAATATAAATACAAGGTTCCTCCCCTCATTTTCATATACCTAGCAATCTAACAAGCATCCAAGCATTCAAGTATTTGACCATTGAATAGAAATTCATCAAGATTCAAGCATAACATCAAGGAGATTGTTGCATCATGTTTGTTATTGTGCTAACATTTGTAATGTAGGGTTTATGATTCAAGCAATTTTTTTATGCAAGATTTGCATCCTTCAATCAAGAGTCAAGAACCACATCCATTGTAGCCATTTTAAGCCTATTTGTAGCACCTTACAACAAGTTTTTGGTGACTTGTAGCATTCCATTTTGTCCATTCATCATTCCCCTTCATTATTCTATTTCATTTCAAGGTTTAATTACCAACAAGGGGTTTGACCAAGGAAAACCGCAATTCACTAAAAATCAACTATTTTTTCTCCTCTAGCTTGTTTGTGATTGCAGATTTAGGCTGAAAACTTGATGATAATTTTATGTGCAAAGTTGTCATCTTCATAAAACTCACTTATAGGCCAAATCCAAAAGTTTCAAAACTTGAGATCAGAGAAGAACAAAGTGCAGACATCAAGCCTCAAGACCACATTTAGAGATTCCCAAAATTCTAGATGGGACTGTCACCACCTAGGGTGTCTTAGTCCCCCTGAGGGTATTTTTCAAAGATTTTGACAAATCCTATTCTAGCATCTAGAGATTCTACATCTTCCTCGAAAAATAGCAATGAAACTAAGACAACGGTAAGGGTGTCTTTGTCCTCCATAGAACATTTTGAAAACTTATTTGCATATCCAGTTCATTGTCATCATATTTCCAGACTTCCCAGGTACACATCATAAATTTTTGTTCCATTATTTCAACATTTTCATGCTTCATTTAGCTTGCATTAATATGTTTTGTAGGTTGAATTCTTATTTGTCTTTTCCAAGCATTTGCTTGGTAGTGAACCCTTAAAAACTTAAAGAAATCACTCCTACCTCTTCCTTTTTGAGAATTGAATAACCTTGAGAGGTTGATAGTCAATCCAATTAGGAATCCTAAGAAATTATTGAGTGCCCAAGGTAAATATTGGAGTGGGAATTTTCCATCTCATTTCCCATTTTATTCCCAGTTCACTTTGATGAACCCAACATCTGTGAGCATTTACTTTGTGATTTGGATTTCATTAAATTTCTAGATCTAGGTTGCATTCATTCTTGCATTACATCTTGCATTATTCAAATTACACCTAGGGTTTCTCATATTTGGTGAAATTGTATCTAGGGTTTCTCACAATTTCATTAGTGAAAGTGCATATAGGTTGCATTTTTCCTTTCTTGCATTATTTCATTTCATTGAAGAATTGAAAATTTCATTGTTCATCATCCTAATTGAATTTAGAAACATTCTTATTACATTCAAAATTGAAAAAAAAAAATCAACTTTGCATTCAATTTCTTGTGACTAGTTACTTTTTGTTGCATAGTTTCCTATTTCTAAACATCACCATCCTTAATAGGCAACCTGTGAATATTGTAAACAATCTAGAATTTTTATTTTTTTTGAAAAAAAAACCCTTTCTAGGACTAAAATCCCTTCTTGGCATCTTAGTCCCTCTCAGGGTTTCCATCTTAGAATCCTCTCTTTGTTTTTTGTTGTCTATTTCAGTCCTTAAAAATTTAGAATTTTACTAGTAGGACCAAGATTCCCTTATTGACATATTAGTCCCTATTGAATTTGACTTTCCAATTTTCAAGATCTGAAATTGCTTTTC
>VDFB02117994.1:0-65471 GCA_007258455.2 Sequoia sempervirens | reverse complement strand
CTTGCTCAAGAAATAATGCATCCCAAACAAGTGCACTAGCTCCACTATTTATACAATAATTTGGTAACTACTCACCCTACAATTTAGGCATGGTTTATGACAACAACAATCATGCACATCAACACATATATCAGATCTTAAAAGGTGGAAAATATGTAAGTATATCTCAGTTTAAACAGCTACAGATCGACCCTATTGATCAACAATAATTAGAGACTAATTCAAATCTCCACGTGATAGAATTTAGTTTGCAATTCAAAATGGACATCTATAGGTATAAGGATTCAAAGGTGGCACCAAAGCTCATATTCACATACAGAGTTGGCATGATTTCCTTTACATCTAAAATCGTTAACATCAGATTTGCAACACCAAGCTTAAATCAACTAAGTCATAGTATGAGTTGATTCACTTAATAAATCAGTTTGACAAAGTCGCCAATATGTATACATGCCTTTATAGATGTTGGTCAATGAAAAATAACATGGCACTTATAGTTTACAAATTACACATGTTTCCCATAAAAGGCATTGACTTATTCTCTCATTAAACATCAACTTAATGGTTCCTCTTTGTTTGCAGATTACAAACTCTTCTTTCACAGATAGCTAGAGTAAAATGCAGCTAAAGAATACAGTCACATCTTTATCATAATTCGACCTTGATTTAGTTTAATAAATCAGCCTCCAAGTTATCTATGATAATCGACTTCAAACATATATATAGTATGTTAAATAATTACATATATACTTAACATATATGTATATATACATACATATATATTGGTTCACATATATATATATGTATATATATACATTAGTATATATCATATGTCAATAAATCATGTATATGTAATCAATATATAGATGAATATAATCAAGATGGCAATCACATTGTTATATTAAATCGATTGTGTATATATATACACATGTATATGTATGTTCACATATATCAATACATTCATATGGGCATATCCATTTGCCACCATATGCGTATATTGATACATATATAGATATGGATATATGTATATACTTTATATATATATATATATATACACATTCGATTCTCACACCAAATCATACACAATTGCTATGGTATTGATAAGATATTGCGGGCGATATATCTATACGTATACATATGCATTTCGTTAGTTCCATCGAATAGTTCCATGTGCATAAGTAGCTCGTGCATGAGTGTGCATAGATATGTCTACCTATGTACCCCCATATACACATTCCTTGTGTGTATAGTCTATCATTGTCAAGCATGTGTGCACACATACATATTCCTTGTATGTTTCACATATTAGTACAAGCATAGTAACAAGGAAAGAACTCACAAGATCAAACATATAAACATCGCCCAATAATGCATTCAATAGTAAACAAGACCACTACTAATGCAAACATACTGACTATGAATGAATTACCAACTTCCCACTTAGTAACCTAACTCAATTATTCTACTATGGCGTGTGTAAGCTTAGATGGGTTACATTACTGGTTACCCAACCAATACCTTCTCCTGAGTGATACTTCCCCTCCGATTGGAGGAATTGAACATATACCTTTTAAAGATATCCAAGAACTAGCTAAAAAGACCAAGGGGAGGGATGAGGGAGAGAGGGGAGGGCACACAAAACGAAATCCAAGAAGTTACTAAATAGACTACGAGGGACCAAAAGGATAAAATAGACACAAGAGAAAAAAATTAGAAGAAAACAAAAGAGGAAAAATAAAATTGTTATTGAAACAATGAAGATTTCCTAATTTCCTCCAAGAAAAAGAGACAAAAACAAAAAGAAATTTGAAAGGGACCACTAATGAGAAACAATTAAAAACTCAAACAAATAAGAGACACAAGGAATTAGAATATATATATATATATATATAAACAAAAGCTTAAATAAATAAATAATGAATATGTATAATATATATATATATATATATAAACAAAAGCTTAAATAAATAAATAATGAATATGTATATATTATTTATTTATTTATAAGAGAAAACACACCAAAAAAGTATAAGAAAATAAAAATTAAAGACTAAACTCCAATCAAGGTTTAGAAGATATACATATATATATATATGTGTGTGTGTGTGTGTGTATAATTATATATATAAGTGAATATAAATAAACAATTGAATAAATAAATAAATTTATATTATTTATTTATATATATATTTATGTAGGTATATTGAAAAAACACACACACCAAAAAGTATAAAAGACTAAACTCTGAATGAAGGTTTAAAAGATACACTAGGGAGATAAATATAATTAAAAGAAATAAAAGAACTTGATTAATTAATTAAAACTTGAAAAAGAACAAAACAAAAAAATGGGAAAGGCTAGAAATTAGGTTAAATAGGCAAATAAATATCTAAGTTCCAAAAAGGAATTAGAAATTAAAAGAGAAGGATAGACAATAATGGATTTAAAGAATACAAATGAGAACATTCTAAAAAGAGGGTAAAATGAGCACATGAATAAACAACAAACCTTCCTATAAAAGAGGGAAAATGAACACCAACCAAAACCAAGGAAAGAAAAGAAAAGAGGCCAAAAAATAAGATAAAGAACACCCAAAAAATGGGGGAAAAAAAAGGAACGAGAAGATGCACAAACAAAAAAAATGGGGGAGAAGAGAAGGGTGGGGGGGATGAAAAGGCAAGGATGGACCAGAGGTGAAAGGATTAATAAGGGGTGGGCAATTGACAGGTTCTTAGGTAATTGGCTAACATGGGGTGCCAAGAAGGACTCAACCTCCACCCTTCATCACGATTGAGGTTCAATGGGTGATTGTTGATTTCAATGGCTTCTTTGAGTTTTCTCTTGAAGAAGTTGTCCTCTTTGAACACGATTTTGGTGTTTTCCAAACATATATGATGTTTTGTAGCAGAGGAGTGGTCAGCTAGGGCAGATTTGACAATACGCTCATGTTTGATGTCGGCACTATGCTCTTTGATTCTGGTGCTAAATGAGCGACCAGTTTCCCTATATAAGGAGTGCCACATGAGCAAACAACCTTTTAGACTCCTGAGTCAAGGAAGATGTCCTTGGAGTCTTTGAGGGAAGGGATATGATTTCTTAAGGTTGCAAAGGGTCTGAATGCGCACTGGAGGCCTTTTTTAAGGAGGATCTTAGAGATTTTTTGGGATATTCCCTCAATATAAGGAAGGGATTCCCTCAGGAGATCTAGGTGACAGTTAGGTTTGGAGACAGAAAGGATACTCACCTTAGCTTGGTTGAAGGCTCTAGATATTTGTTTTCTTGAGTACCCATTCAATTTGAAAACTTGGCGCAAATGGGTCAACTGAAGATTTAAATTTTCTTCATCACAAATCTTGTAGGCTCTTAATGCTAGGGTTTTAAGGACCTCGCTATTTTGGCAAGGGTGGTGATGAGAAGAAGAATGGAGGTAGAGATCAGGGTGGGTAGCCTTGTGAAACACACATCTACCAAGGGAACCATTTGGTTTTTGAGAAGCAAGATGTCAAGGAAGGGGAGTTGGTTGTTTGATTCAATCTCCTTGGTGAAAGAAATGCAAAGGACTAAGCTATTTAGGTGGGCATTGAATTCTTCCAATTTTTCCAAGCCGCAAGGCCAACAAATGTTAGTGTCATCAACATATCGCTTCCACCACCTTGGCTTGAGCGGAAAGGAGTGGAGAGACATTTCTTCAAAGTGCTCCATGTAAATATTAGCAATGATAGGAGAAATGGGAGAGCCCATGGCCACACCATCAACTTGCTCATAGATAACACCTTGGAAGGAGAAAAAAGTGGATCTTAAGCATAATTCGACCAAAGAGGCCACCTCCTCACTAGATTTACGTCTGACAATTTCAATGGAGTCAGGTATAGGGACTCCATTGAAATTGTTAGACATAAATCTAGTGAGGAGGTGGCCTCTTTGGTTGAATTATGCTTAAGATCCACTTTTTTCTCCTTCCAAGGTGTTATCTATGAGCAAGTTGATAGTGTGGCCATGGACTCTCCCCTTTCTCCTATCATTGCTAATATTTACATGGAGCACTTTGAAGAAATGGATCTCCACTCCTTCCCGCTCAAGCCAAGCTAGTGGAAGCAATATGTTAATGACACCAACATTTGTTGGCCTCACGACTTGAAAAATTAGAAGAATTCCATGCCCACCTGAATTGCTTATCCCCTTGCATTTCTTTCACCAAGGAGATTGAATCAAACAACCAACTCCCATTCCTTGACATATTGCTTCTCAAAAAACTAGATGGTGCTGCAGTAAACATGTGTTTCCGCGAGGCCTACGCCATTGCTCTCATCACATACCAACGGTCGCTTAAAACCAGCGTAAGAAGCTGGGTGGAAAAACAAATCTTCGATTGACCCGGTGACCAGAGATTTCAGTGAATAGTCAAGCAAACAAAGTATCGAGGCAACTCGGCCAGCTAAGGTATTTTGTTTCCGTCTCCCAGCCTGTCGTCGCGGATCTCTGGGGGGCATCCCTTATATTGAGGGAATGTCCCAAAATCTCGTCCTCCTTTAAAAGAGCGCCCGATTATGCATTCAAACCTTTCAACATGAAATATCCCTTCCCTCCAGGCTTTTGGGACGCTCCTCAACTTTCGAGGTCTGTAAAGTGCTCGTATTGGCACTCGCTACTATAGAAGCCGGTCGCTCGTTAGCGGTAGAAATCAAGGGAAGCATATTGACATGTTATGTTAATCAAATCTTCTAATAACCACTCCTGCGCTAAAACACCATGCATGTTTGGAAAACAAAATCGTGTTCAAAAGGACAACTTCTTTCAGAGAAAAACTCAAAGAAGCCGTGAAAATGCTATCACTGTTAACCTCAATCGCCAATGAGAAAGGGTGGAGGTTGGGTCGCTTGCTGGCACCCCATGTTAGCCAACCTAAGAACCCATTAGTTGCCCACCCCTCATTAATCCTTTCACCTTTGCTCCATCCTTTCCTTTTCATCCCCCCCGCCCTTCTCTTCTCCCCCATTTTTTTCTGTTTGTGCATCTTCTTGTTCCTTTCTTTGTGTTTTCCCATTTTTTGGGTGTTCTTTGTCTTGTTTTTTGGCCTCTTTTCTTTTCTTTCCTTCATTTTGGTTGGTGTTTCTTTTACCTCTTTTATAGGAAGGTTTGTTGTTTATTCATGTGCTTGTTTTACCCTCTTTTTAGAATGTTCTCATTTGCATTCTTGGAATCCATTCTTGTCTGCCCTTCTCTTTTAATTTATAATTCCTTTTTGGAACTTAGATATTTATTTGCCTATTTAACATAATTTCTAGCCTTTCCCATTTTTTCATTTTGTTATTTTTCAAGTTTTAATTAATTAATCAAGTTATTTTGTTTCTTTTAATCATATTTATCTCCCTACTGTATCTTTTAAACCTTGATTGAGAGTTTTTTCTTTTATACTTTTTGGTGTGTGTGTTTTTTCAATATACCTACATAAATACATATATATATATATATAAATAAATAACATAACATAACATACATTCAATTGTTTATTTATATTCACTTATATATATAATTATATACACACACACATATATATTTCTAATTTCATTTTTTCCTTATGTATATATATATATATATATATATGTATATCTTCTAAACCTTGATTGGAGTTTAGTCTTTAATTTTTATTTTTTAATACTTTTTTGGTGTGTGTTTTTTCTTATAAATAAATAAATAAATAATATATATTCATTATTTATTTATTTAAGCTTTTGTTTATGTATATATATATGTGTGTGATATAAGAGGGATTCGCTACACACGGGTCTCTCCTTTCTCAAGAGATGATCAGGGAACAAACTGCCCTTATACACCTTAGAATAATAGATTAGCAGAACAATAATGAACTAAGATTCAGTTATGTTTTGGGAAAAACTACCAAAGACCCTGAGAAAGCAAAGCTAAGAGATTTTTGTCTTAGAAGAGGGAGCTCTCGGCAAAAAGACGTCAGCGTAGTTTCGGGATGCCAGTGTGGCGCGCTATCGTCTGCAAGACACGCTAGCATCCTAAGCATAAAGAACTCAGGAACTCGAACGAACAAAAACAAGCTTCACTTCTAAGCTCAGGTCTAGGGTGTACTAAACAATATACCTAGTCAGAAAACCATAAATTGAAATGAACACAAGGATTCTTGGAGAAAGCTTACCTTTCTCTAGACATCTGAATTTCACTCCAAGCTCCTTTTCATGACCTACACATAAAAGACCGAGAGGAAAATTGTTGGGGGGCTGTGTAGGGGCCTACCCCAATCAGACCCCTATTTTGGTGTTCCCACCTCCACGGACAACCAAGATGGAAAAGAGTGCTAATGAAGTAAACAAAACATGTGGTGAAAGCAATACCTGCTCAGGAGTAGAACCTGCACCACAAGAAGCGTGTGGTGAAAGCAAAACCCGCTCAGGAGTAGAACTTGCACCACAAGATAGTAAATGAACAAGTAGGAAATGAAAGTAAAAGAGGGAGAGAGAGAGAGAGAGTTACCCATGAGCCTAGACCTTCTCCGAAGCACACAAACGCGCCGTTGAGTGCTTGCTTGAAAGTTGTTGCTGCTGCTAGGAGGACCTCAGTTTGGCATGGCTTTTCTTGTGAGAGCACTGTTATCAAAGATGAAGAGAACTCAAAATTGGAGCAAATAATAAGAAAACTTGAGTGAATGTCTTCCAACCCCCAAATGAGAGCCAAAAAGGGGTTTTTAATGCTTGTAAGGGCGGCAAAGAGCTGTTACTTTTGGAATGTAATTACTAGGACACGCGTCTCAAGGTTTAGTATTCTAGATTCCATGTTTTGAACTCAGGAAACCACCAGGACGCTAGCACTCCGCGCAAAAATTTGTGCGTCGTGCGTGTTTCCAAAGCCTAGATTCTCAAGAAATGTGTTGCCAGGGTTCTGTCGTTCAACCAAAAGTCCGCACAGAGTTAGAATTGCGAAATTCTGACCCATGGGATTTTGTCATTAATGTTCCAAAGTGCCATAAATGTTAGGAAAAAATGCCAGAATGTGGAATTTCCCCTAGGTGTAATTCTGTGATATGACATTTTTCCCGCACTTTAGTGGGCTTGATTTTGAAAAAATCAGCCTCACTAAAGTAGAAAAGAGAAAAATTCATCCAAATTTTGAATATTTCAGATTTGTGTGCCACAAGAAAGAGACCATAGTGGCCACCGAAGTTGAGCTAATCGGTACTAAAGGTGCCCCTAGCATCCGAGATAAACAAACAACATCAAAACGGTCGTGAAAAACTATTCAAAGTGTTAACCTACAAAACTCAAATTTTGGGTCTGCTTAAAAAAATTAAAAGAAAGCTACTACGGAGAGAGGAATGATCAAGAAAAAGTCGTTGATTTGGAAGAAAAATATGATCAAGAGATGACCTTATGCCCCCTCCTGAGTTTTCCCCTAGCTTGGTGGGGAAAATTCAGGAGAAACCAGGGAGCCACAAGCTCTAGGAAAAATGGGCCTTGGGGGGCCTCTATATACCTAGGTGGGTCCCTAGAAGGGTCATTTTCACTATTCACTGCGAGCAAATTGTTGAATTTTGTGAGAGAAAAGTCAGTAAAATGCCAAGTAGGAGGGAGTACAAGGCGTCAAGGTTAGAGCAGCTATGGTAGGAGATCATCGAGGGCCACGAGGTAGACTAGGTAGGTCTCAGCCCCATTTTTCATGATTTTTAGCTCATTTTTAGCATATTTTTAATCGGTGAGGTGCACAAGCATTTGTTTTCTATGCCTACATCCAACATCCGCACTATCGTCCATCATAAGCGCTGGGGTCCTGACTCTACGCTGTCATCTTCGAGGTGACCATGGCGGTCAGGGACACATGCGCGACGCACAAACATTTGCGTGTCACACATAGGTCTTAATTAATTTTTTGTTTTCATGCAAAATTTTGATGTTCTGACTCAAATTTTTTTCTACTTTTTACAGGAGTACTTGGAGATTTGAGAGCATCTGAGAGGGCGAGCATTCAAACTCATTCATGAGTAGAGGGATCGTCTATCAGAGGATGAGGTCACACATCTAGAGCGGGTCGGTCTCTGACACGTGTTTTCCATGCCAGAGATGAGGTACCACGAGAGAATGCTGACAACCCTTATGGAGCAGTGGGATGCCACCACGTCATCTTTCTAGCTGCCTTGTGTAGAGATGACTATCACACTTGAGGACATCTATCGGATCCTCGGGCTACCCATCCGCAGATGACGAGTGGCTCTCGAAGATACGCGATCGACATGAGAGCGAGCGAAGGGTGTCCTCTACTGCATAGGGAGGACTAACAACAATGATGGAATAGGTCATATTTACATGCACTGGGATGACCATGCGAGGACCACTGCACCATTTCTCCATCGAGTCATGGTTGTGACCGTTGCCTTCCAGATCATGATTGACGGACGAGGCTCTCACCTACACGAGGGCCTCGTCCACACTATCAAAGAGATGGTAGAGCATAGGACTATTTTTGCCTGGGGGTGCAGCATGCTAGCGCACCTCTACCAGGAGTTAGGCTGATATGTGCATTATGAGTACCGTAGCCTTACAATGTGCACACTTTTTCAATGTGGGCCTTTTCCCACATCATGTGCACCTAGCCTGTCAATTTTCCCCAGTGATGACTATATTGGATTCCCATGGCCCACTGGTATGACATAACATGCAGTGGAGATTCGGTGACCTACAATTTTGGTGCTTATAGTTTGACACTCTCACTACAGATGGGGTTTGTTGGAGACCCTACCAATTTTTTAGATGGGTGGATGATAATAGGTACTGAGGAACCTGCAGTGGGACCATTTTTTGATCGGCCGAAGAGATTATATTATAGTACCCTACTACTGGAGTTGGGTCATGCGACAGCATGGATGACCTCAGACTATTCCAACAAATGTTCCCACCTATACTAGGGCCTATAGGAGTGCAACGAGGGTTGGGGATCACCCTCTCCCTACTATTACTGATATTATCCCCTCAAATGATGATGAGCCTGATCATGATCAACCCCCTATAACAACGACAAATAATGTTGGGGTAGCGATTGATTTTGCACGGTGGTGGGAGAGGCATCGTCCTGCCCTTGTGTTTGGCGAGGATGCCCCAAGAGGGGATCCTGGTCCATAGGAGGACTTACCACCCCAGCCATCGTAGGACAGGAGGAGAGGTCGACAAGCCAACAAGGAGGAGGCACCACAAGAGGAGGGGGTGACACCACTAAGACCGAGGTGGCAGAGGACATCAAACCCCCCACCAATTACCCCTATCTCTTTAGCACCACCAACTTCCATTGTAACAGTGGCAACAACTCTAGTGTCACTGGGAGTGGCCACTGATGCCAGCAATGCAGGTCCCAACACCGACCCTCACCCTAACTCGACATGGCAGCCAAGGGACCTAGGTATACGGGACATGTTGTTTATGTTTCTATACTTTTAGTTTTATGTTTATGATATATGTATATACATGCCATGTGATACTAATACCTCTTTCTTTCTCTGTGGTTGCAGAGGATGCACATGGATGGACTAGGCTTATAGCTCAGTATATTTAAGAGGTTTCCCCTATTGTGTCAATCGAGGGATCAGTCCTTGAGGCTTACCGACCAGCATATGTGGGACAACATGCCCCCAACTTTGAGCCAGTTGTGCACTTAAGGACCACCTACGAGGAGCGGGGCGTGGAGATCGTCCAGCTTACTGCTGAGTTGACGACTATTTAAGGACATCACAACCAACTGTTGGGGGAGCTGTGGACGGTGCTCACTGAGCAAGACACGATAGTGAGGAGGGCTGATGCCGTCGAGTAGGCACATGACACCCTCTAGATCCATCTCGATGACCTCGATGAGTAGCTAACAGTTGTGATCTCGAGAGATGTTCAGTGACTGCGGCACGAGTTGAGGCACGTGGAGGTGACCATCTCTTCTTTACAGGGATAGATCAGAGGGATGCAAGCAACTTTGTTTGTATCGCACTCACACCGTTCACACTCCATGACCACCGTTCAGCCTCTCCTGAGGGTTCTAGAGCATTTTCCAAAGCCAGAGGACTCAGGGAGCCATGCACCACAATGATTAGAGGCTCATTATCAGTTTTGTGTATTATTTTTGTAGCGAGATACATATGCATACATATATACTTGTAGATCTTTTGTATAGACACATATTCAACAACCACTCATTTTTTCTAGCAATGGTCCGATACATGTACATGAAATTTGATACATACATGCGCATTTATATATTATATATAATATATATATGGATACATCAATTCTGATCTCATAGCATTGTTCATTTGGATATGTATGTTCTTTATTTTTCATGTATGTTTATGCTATGGATTTTATATACTCGTATGGATGTATACTTACATTAGATGCTAACATGATTTAATAAACACAAATGGTTGTATGTTAGTTAAATACAATGAATGATCTAATGGTTTTAATAGATGTAATGTGATGCATGGTCACACACACACACATGGTCATTCACAACACAAAATTTTTCATAATGTGTTAATGAATAATGCCAGCATATGTAGTGCTACTACCCTTCTATAGAGAGAACACTACACAGATGACACATAAAACACTACACGTAGTATTGGCGAAGATGCATCACATTAACAGGCTCTTTTAAAGGTGTTCCATCCATAGAAGATAATCCATAGGCACCTGAACCATATATAGAGATCACAATGTAAGGGCCCAACCAATTAGGACTGAACTTTCCTCTTTGATTAGGTGACACATTTACATTTCTCTGGTTTTCATAGAGAACCGGATCTCCTATTTTAAAATTCCTAGGAAGCACACCCTGATTATATTTCCTAGATAACCATCGTTAATAAGCTTTAAGATGTTCGAGGGCCTGTAAATGGCGCTCATCGAGCATCTCCAGCTGATGCAAATGGTTAACTTGGTAGGTTTCATCATCAATTAACCCTTTAAGGGAAACTCATAAAGATGGAATCTCCAACTCCAAAGGCATAATATTTTCAGCACCATACATGAGGTTGTAAGGTGTTGTTCCCATAGCCATATGAATACTCGTGCGATAGGCCCACAAAGCATACGTTAATTGAATGTGCCAATCCTTACCATGCTTATTAACTGTTTTACGGAGGATAAGCTCAAGAGTTTTGTTAGATGATTATGCTTGACCATTGGATTGTGGATAGTATGGTGTGGAGAACCTATGCTGAATATGAAATTTCTTGAGGAACTGCTTCACTTCCTTGTTCTTAAATGGTGTACCATTGTTAGAAACAAGCGTAGTGGGCAATCTAAATCGAGAAATGATGTTATTCATGAGGAAACTACAGATAGCTTCAACGTTCGTGGATTGGAATGGAATAGCTTTGACCCATTTCATGAAGTAATCTATAGCAGTAATAATAAAGGTATGTCCCTTGGAAGAAGGAGGTGATATTTTTCCAATAATATCCAACCCCCATTTTGTGAACGACCAAGGAGAAGTTTGAGTTTGTAATTCTTGGGTAGGTGCATGAATAAGACAACTGTGTTGTTGACATTGAAGACACTTCTTAACAAAATCGAAGGAATATTGTTCCATCATTTTCCAATAGTACCCCATGTGTATCAGTCTTCTTTCCAAGGATCTACCACCAAAGTGTCCACCCCCGGAGCCCGAATGGGATTCCTTAAGGGCAAGGGGTATTTCCACTTTAGTGAGACACTTGAGAAGCAATCCATTATAGGCCTTTCAATAAAGGACATTAGATAGAATAACATAACATACCGAAAGATTTCTTATACGTGCGATCATTTTTTGTCGCATCATTGGGGAAGTTTCCAGTCTTTAAGTAGTTATAGATATTAAAAAAACATTCTCTAGAGTCCACATGGGAACATACAAGGGACTCTGCTTCGGGTTGGTCAGGAACCGCAGGGGTCTGCAAGACCTAGACCACGAAGTGGTATTCTTTCACATCTTCTTCTGAAGGTACCAACGAAGCAGCGCTTGCCATGGCATCAACATTTCTATTTTCTCTCCTAGGGATGCTGTCTATCGTGAAAGAGGAGAACTGTAAGTAAGGACAAGGAAAAGTTTCGATATCGGGACAACTTACTTTACTTGGCTTGATAGGTTCTCGTTATCAGGTTCACGATAAGTTTAGAATCACCAAAAATACGAAGACATTTGATTCTTAGCACAATCATGACACGTAAGCCAACAATAAGGGATTCATAGTCAGTGATGTTATTGGTGCAAGGAAAATCTAGTCAAAAGGATAAAGGAACTAGTTTACCTTCGGGGGATATCAGAACCACACCAGCTCTAGAACTAGTTTGACATCTCGATCCATCGAAATACATTTTCCATTTGAGGTCATGATTAATTACAAAAATATTTTCATTAGGAAACAAATCCAACCCCGGAAAGGAGCGAGATGAGGGAGCATCTTCCAATTGATCCGCAACCAGTTGACCCTTTATTGACTTATGAGTAACAAAATTTATGTCAAACTCATAAAGCAACATAACCCATTTCGCTAACCTTCCAGCCAGGTCAGTGCTAGAGAACAAATGTTTTAGGAGATCCATTTTTACTATGACATGCGTTTCAACATGGAGAAGATAGTGTCTCAACTTCTTTGTAGCAAAGACAAGAGCGAGGCATTGCTTCTGCATGAAGGAATAACAGGTTTCATAGTCAACCAAAATGAAGCTAATGTAATAGACCACTCTCTCCTTCCTTGTGTCATCATATTGAGCCAAAAGGGATGCCAAAGGATATGGTGATGTGGCAAGGTAAAGCAGAAAGGGTCTATCTTGCTTAGCCGACATCAATATAGGAGGATTGGCCAAATAGGCTTTGATTGACTCAAAGGCTTTTTGACACTCTTCATCCCATATGAAGTGAACATCCTTCTTCAATAGATGAGTGAAAGGAAGGGTACAATTTCCCAATTGAGATTTAAATCTATGAATTGCCTAAATTTTCCCTTGTAAACTTTGCAACTTAGTGATATTCCTCGATGGAGGCATGTTAACGATGGCGTCAATCTTATTTGTGTCAACCTTGATTCCACGGTGAGAAAATATAAACCCCAAAAGCTTGTTGGCGTCAACGCCGAAAACAAACTTATCAGGATTTAGTATTATCTTATAGAGTCGAAGCCTTTCAAAACTAAGGCGAAGGTTCTTTACGTGGTCTTGACGGGTTATCGATTTCACCAATATATCATCGACGTAATATTCTAAGATCTTATGGATAAAATCATGAAATATCAAGGTCATCGCCCATTGGTAAGTAGCTCCCACATTCTTTAATCCAAAGGGCATGACCACATAATAGAAAGTACCCCATGAGGTAGTGAAGGTTGTCTTGTATTGATCATCTGGGTTAATATGAATCTGGTTGTAACCTGAGAAGCCATCCATGAAAGATAGTAATGCATGGGCCTGCAGTCGAGTCAACAATCACATCTATATTAGGCAACGGAAAATAATCTTTGAGAGAAGCCTTATTAAGATCTCGAAAGTTGATACATATACAAATATAGTCATCAGGCTTACTAATGACAACTATATTCGAAATCCAGGGGGAATAGTCAATCAGATGGATAAATCCTGCTTTTAACAGTTTCTCTATCTCAGTCTTGACCATCAATGCCACCTTGGGATTGATCTTTTAGATTTTCTACTTAACTGGCTTGGCATCGAGACATAGGATGATGTTGTGAACCACTATAGACTCATCAATACTGAGCATATCCTCGTATGTCCAAGTGAAGATATCAGGATGAGAATGCAAGAGATCGAAGTGTTCGCCTACTTCTTCTAAAGAGAGATGCTTCCCAATCTTGACCACTTTTTTTGAGGATTTAGGATCCATAGAAACTTCAACAATGTCTCCTTTAAGAAGGGAACTATGGTCTTCAGGATGAAATATCGTGACGTCATCACTAACGTTAGATAGAGGATCTTCCTTGTCAATACTCAAAACAAATTCTCTAAAGTACACTTGACTATGCAAGCGATACAAGAATTGTTTCTTGTGATGATAAGGAGGCAACAGGGCATAAGCACCTAGAAATTCCTCTACCGCTTCATCTGAAGAGAAGACATCTAGAGGGACCTTCTCGGCCTGCCCCCTTTCCTCTATTAACTCAGGATGAACCAGGTTTAGCGGCTCGACTGAAATCATATTAACACTCCACCAAGGCTTTTGCTTGGACTATTCTATAGAGCATCCTAAACCCAAATAGCATTGTCGTGGCTCAAACTAGATAAGGACTTGAATTCCTTGCTCAATATGCCCTAGGCCTTTCTTCCCATATCCATATCAAGAAGTGAGCTCATATCCGAACCCATAACGAGTTTACAAAAACTCAAGAGGCGACGACTCCACGTAGAGCATTTCATTCCACCAATGGATGTCAAATGTTTCTTTGGGAGTACTCCCACCTTCTTTAACAGGCTCACAAACATTAATCTCTTTTGTAGGAGTGGGATTATTCTCCTCAGCACAAGGAGGAGTGATCTCCTGAACAAGATCACACTTCTCCTCTTTCGTGGGAGTATCATCCACCTTTGTGTCAAGGGTACTTGGAAGCTCTATGCAAGAGGGGTTTGCCTTGTATTTTTTAATGAAGAATTTAGAGAAATTCAAGGAGCCCCAATCATCACCAAGGAAAGTATTCACAGATGAGGGAGACTCAGGGTCCTCCGCTTTAGGTGATTCTTCATTTCCAATACTCGCTCTAGGAGCAACTTCCACAGAGGGTAATGATGAAGAACATGCCATAGCATCAGTGGTTAAAGATGGGATACAATTTTTGAGATTAGATACAACTGAAGCATGACCGGCAGTGACCAGCTCCATAGGTGAACGACTTTTGAATCTACTTTAACTGTAACTATTCGATTATTTACAACGAATTTCAAAGAATGGTGTAAAGTAGAAGTCATCACACCCATAGCATGAATCCAAGGTCTCCCTAAGAGGAGGTTATATGGTAATGGGCTAGGCATCACATAAACTGACGTGGGTAAGGTAATGGGACCCAACTGCAAAGGTAGTATTATCGTACCTAGAGCTTGGCGGCCGATGTTATCAAATCCACGAATGTACAAGGAGGAAGCTGCTAAGGAAGATGAATCAAATTTAATATTAGGTAAAAGGTCCATACCACAAATGTTGAGAGCCAAACCGATGTCAATGAGGGTACGCCTAATACGAATATTGTTAACATTAATTATAATCATTAAGGGATCTACTTGCTTCTGCACATCCAGAGGTGGGAGTTCTTGCAGGTGGAACATGATATTCGGTGAATCTACACGAATACGAGCCAACAATGCATTAACATCCGTAGGCCTAGCGGAGGCAGGCAAGAGAATCTTTTGTAAAGCTTCCTGAAGCATCTCCTGATAAACCAGAGCGGTCTGAAGAAAGTCCCAAAGTGAGGTCTTAGTTGGAGTAACTCGAAGCTAGTCGACAAGATCATAATCACCCAGTACTTTGATCGTAGGTTTAGGTGTTGAAGGATGGCTTGGTTGAGAAGGTGGTAAAGTAGGAACAAATAGTTGTGATGTAGGAACGAAAGGTTGTTGATTCAAGTTTTGTTTATTACTCCTTGTAGGATGTGTGTCTGACAAAATTATAAGAAGTAGAGTCTATAGCTTTCACGAACCTTGAATATAAGTAAGATGAATAGCTACGACATGAAATCCCATAGACAGAAGAGTCGACTGAGGTCATGTAAATGACGGGTTTCTTAGGGCTCAGAGGATCCACAGAGACCACCACCACATTTACTGACTCAGCCTATCAAGAGGAAATTTGTAGATAGGGGAGAGTACTTCTAAGAAGTCATCTAGAGTGTCTTCCAACATATAGAAATATTCCTTAGAAAAGTCATTATCATGAGCGTGCAACATTGTGAAGAAAGATCTGACGTTCATGTCAGGTTCACCAAAATGTGATATAAGAGGGATTTGCTACACACAAGTCTCTCCTTTCTCGAGAGATCACCAGGGAATGAATTTCCCTTATACACCTTAGAATAACAGATTAGCAAAATGATAAAGAACTAAGATTCAGTTATGTTTCGGGAAAAACTACCAAAGGCCCTGAGAGAGAAAAACTAAGAGATTTATGTCTTAGAAGAGGGAGCTCTTAGAAAAAAGACGTCAATGTAGTTTTAGGATGCCAATGCGGTGCACTATCATCTACAGGACACGTTGGCATCCTAAGTAACAAAGAACTTAGGAACTCGAATAGACAGAAAAAAGCTTTACTTCTAAGCTCAGATCTAGGGTGTACTGAACGATATACCTAGTCAAAAAACTAGAAATTGAAATGAACAAAAGGATGCTTGGAGAAAGCTTACCTTTCTCTAAACGTCTGGATCTTCATTCCAAGCTCCTTTTCATGACCTACACACAAAAGAACGAGAGGAAAATTGTTTGCAGGCTGTGTACGGGCTTGCCTTAGTCAGACCCCCATTTTGGTGTTCCCACCTCAACGGACAACCAAGATGGAAAAGAGTGCTAATGAAGTAAATAAAGCATGTGGTGAAAGTAATACCCACTCAAGAGTAGAACTCGCACCACAAGAAGCATATGGTGAAATAAAAACCCACTCAAGAGTCACCACAAGATAGTAAATGAACAAGTAGGGAAGGAAAGTAAAAGATGGAGAGAGAGTTACCCATGGGGCTAGACCCTCTCTAGAGGACACATACACACCATTGAGTGCTTTCTTGAGAGTTGTTGTTGTTGTTGGGAGGACCTCATTCTGACATGGCTTCGCTTGTGAGAGCACTGCTATCAAAGATGAGAACTCAAAAGTGGAGCAAATAATAAGAAAGCTTGAGTGAATGTCTTCCAACCCCCAAATGAGAGCCAAAAAGGGGTTTTTAATGCTTGCAAGGGCAGTAAAGAGCCATTACTTTCAGAATATAACTGCTAGGACACACGTCTCAAGGGTTAGTATTCCAGATTCCAAGTTTCAAACTTGGGAAACCGCTAAGACACTAGTGCATCGACAGATGTCTGCGTGCTGCACATGCGTCCAGAGCCTAGATTCTCAAGAAACGTGTCACCAGGATTATGTTGCTCAGCCACAAGTCCACATAGAGTTAGAATCGTGAAATTTTGACCCATGGAATTTTGTCATTAATGTTCCAAGGCATTATAAATGTTAGGCAAAAATTTTAGAATGTGGAATTGCCCCTAGGTGCACTTCTGCGACATTACAATATATATATATATATTTCTAATTCCTTGTGTCTCTTATTTGTTTGGGTTTTTAATTGTTTCTCATTAGTGGTCCCTTTCAAATTTTCTTTTTGTTTTTTGTCTCTTTTTCTGAAGGAATTTAGAAATTCCTATTGTTTGAACAATTTTATTTTTCCTTTTTTGTTTTCTTCTAATTTTTTTTCTCCTGTGTCTATTTTTTCCTTTTGGTCCCTAGTAGTCTATTTGGTAGCTTCTTGGTTTTCATTTTGTGTGCCCCCTTCTCTCCATCATCCCTCCCCTTGGTCTTTTTAGCTAGTTCTTGGTCTGCAACTTATCATTTTTTTCCTTGAGTTCTCAACTATCATGTTGATAGATCACAGAGTGTGATCTGAAACATTGATGCAAAAACTCTTACACAATAAAATCCAGAAGTCACTTAGCAAGAATGAACATATACCTGCAACCACTAACACATGCACACGACAGTCAGTTGTTCACAAAATATGTAGTATACATAATATATCTCCAAAGTTAGAATATCAACTCAATATTCATCTAATCACATAAATACATTCCTTCATATTGTAGACACCTAAAAATGGTATGGAGAATATAATTACTTAAATACAACTTATTTGATTAATTAATCCTAAATTCATCTACTTAGTAAATAAATAGAAATATTTATTTATATTAAGTTCACTATTAATTCTTCTATTTTATCATATTATTTTCCTCTTAATTAAATAAACAAAATTAAATACTTTGTTTTATTTTTAATTATTGTCATTATTATTTCTTCTATACTTTATCCATTAATTCTATCTTAAAATTAAATACACAGCTTCAATAGTTGGTATTATTTAATTATCTTATCATATTTTCTTCTTAATTAAATAAAGATATCCTAAAATCTTTAATTTAATTATCCTATTCCTTCTATTTTAATTTAATAAACAACTTCTATAGTTTGTTTTGTTAAATTATTTATCTCTCTTTGCTAATTTAAATAAACCAAAAATATTTAAATGAAAAGCATAAATCAAATCCCTCTATTCACTCACCAATAAAATTAGATTTTTCAAAACTAATTAATGTAACTGGCATTCACGGGAAAAGCCTCGGGGACAAACCTGCAGGTAATCCTCTCAATCTTTTGCCTCAAATATTGACTCTCATCTTACTTGGTGTTTTCATGGGGAGGAACAATCCTCCATGATCAACTCCACCTTCTCATCTCTTACCATTCAAATCTCCAAATTTAATCTCAACCTCTGTTGTGTTACCCCTGTGCAAAATTGTTGCCGAAAATCTATATATACAGCCTTCTAAAGCATGAAAATGATCGGAGAAATCCCAATTTATGCAAACTTACTCTGCAGGAATGCAACCAAGCAATCATAAGCATTAGCATTAGCATTTTAGTATAATCATAGCATCATGGCATTAGTAGATTTCATATCATGACAACATCATTAGTTTTTATTGTAGCTTCCTTTTATCAGTTTTCATCAGGATAGTTTACAGTAGCATCATATCATTTAGAAATCATTAGCAATCATCACATCATTACATTTAGCATCCATTCTGTTCTCTAGATATGCATTTTAAACAGTTACGATGCTTACAAATTTGAGAGCTTCTGTAATTTGATAAATCTTTGGAGATAGGAGACAATGAGACGTCTTCAAGCTTTTCAGCATTTTAAATTAGTTTAATTCATGTTGATCTTGATCTAATGTCTTATTAAGATGTGTTTTAGTTGTTCTTTTAATTTTTACTTTTTCACACTTACACATATAATATTAAATGAGATGACATTCATTCATAAAGCAATGATAACAAAGTGCAAGTACATTTTATTCATCCACCGAATTCACATTACATTCACATTTTACCCTACATAGTAATAGTAAATAGTAATTTCACAATTGGGGTGTAACATTTAGACACTTGACACAGTAAGTGTCATCATCAATTGCCTTTAAGGGAAACTCGCGAAGATGGAATTTCCAACTCTAAATGCATAACAACCTCAACACCATATACAAGGTTGTACGAAGTTGTACCAATAGTTGTAAAAATACTCATGTGATAGGCCCATAAGGAATAACTCAATTGAGTATGCCAATCTTTACCATGTTTATTCACTATTTTTCAAAGAATTAGTTCAAGAGTTTTATTAGATGCTTATGATTGGCCATTAGATTGAGGATAGTAAGGTGTAGAAAATCAATGTTGAATATGAAACTTCATTAAGGATTTCTTTGCCTATTTGTTCTTAAATGAAGTACCATTGTCAGAAACAAGGGTGGAAGGAAATCCAAAGCAAGCAATATTGTTATTTAGAAGAAATCTACATATTTCTTCAGAGTTAGTGGGATGAAGCAAAATAGCTTCAACCCAAATGTTTTGTAAAGTAATCAGTAGTTGTGATGATGAAGGTATGTCCTTTAGAAGGAGGAGATATTTTTCAATAATATCCAAACCCCATTTTACAAATGGTCAAGGAGAGGTTTGATTATGAAGTTCTTGCACAAGAGCTTGAATAAGGTTACCGTGTTGTTGACATCAAGGACATTTCTTGACAAAAGCAAAGGATTCTTTCTCCATGGTTTTCCAATAGTATACCATATGAATCAGTCTATACACTAAGGATTTACCACCTAAATGTCCACTCCCAGAGACCGAATGAGCTTCTTGAAGGGAAAGGGGTATTTCAACCTTAATGAGACATCAAAGAAGAAGACCATTGTAATATTTTTGATAAAGAACATTAGACAAAATGATGTAATGAGCTGAAAGCTTTCAAATCCGAACACATTATTCTTACTCACATCATTGAGAAATTTTCTAGATTTTAGATAATTATAGATATGAGAATACCATTCCCCTAAGTCTATGTGAGCACACACAAGATTGCCAAGTTTAGGTTGTTCTAACATAATAGGAGAGCAAAGAATCTGAACCAAAGTGGTACTCATCTAAACCATGGAAAAAAGGGTACAAGGGAATTTGTGCTTTCCCTTGCATCTACATGATAAATTTCTCTCCTATGAACACTATATATAGTAAAGGAAGAGAATTGATCAAGCAAGGATAAATCCAAATCTCAATACTGAGATAGCTTGCTCTGCTTGGCTTGATATGTTCTCGTGATTTGATTTACAATAAGCTTGGAATCATAAAGAATGCAAATATGTTTAATATTTAATGCTATCGTGACACGTAAGCTTGCAATGGGTGCTTTGTACTCAGTGATATTATTTTTACAATGAAATTCTAATTAAAAAGATAGAGGAACCGACTTTCCTTCAAGTGAGATTAAAACCACACCTACCCTAGAGCTAGTTTCACATCTTGATCCACTAAAATACATTTCCCACATAGGTTCGTGATCCACTACAAACAAATTTTCATATGGGAACAAGTCCAAGTTAGGAAATAATGAGGTTAGGGAGCTTCTACCAATTGATTAGTGACAACTTGTCCTTTAATTTCTTTTTGAGGCATGAACTTAATATCAAACTTAGAGAGCAACATCGCCCATTAAATGCTAACCTTCTAGAAAGATTAGTTCTAATAAATAAGTGTTTAAGAAGATCACATTTTACGATCACACGAGTCTCCACGTGGAGAAGTTAATATCGTAACTTTTACATTGCAAAAATGAGAGTAAAATATTGCTTTTCCATAATAGAGTATCGAGTTTCATAATCAACCAAAATGCGACTATGTAATGTCCCTTTTCTTGAATTTTCTAAAAACAACAAATTACTATTTTTAGCAAGTTAGGTTTCCAAAAATAGCAAGTCAGGTCTTGTACCATAATAGGGAAAGTTGTTTTCTCAAGGTGAATTAATTAACATAATTTGGGTGGTTAAATATCAAAGGTTTATGAAATATTTAATTAAGCCAAGTTGGGCGTGGCTTTTTGGAAAAAGGAAAAATGGATTTTTATTGGCTTGTGAAGTGGTACAAGAAATGGAAATATTTTATTATTCCCTCGAGTGTAGTTGATTTTTGTTTTTATAATTGGAAATGGGAGTTACACACTTTGCATACAAGTATCTTTCCTAGAGCTTTGGGATTTGGGTGCCTAAGTTGGTGGTTATAGATTTTTGGTGTATTTATTGTTGTATGTTGCTTTCTAGAGGCATTCTTACATATTTTCCTTCACAAATTTTTGTATTCTTCTGAGGTTGGGAAATGGAAGAAGAAAGAATCTATGAGGTTGGTAAACCAAGGAGATCGAGGCTTGAAGGTAGTGGTTCTAATAGTCTCTTGGAGTAGTTTCACACAAGAATTGCCAATGTTTTGAACAATTGAAGTTTATTTCAGTATTTTGTATTTTCTTTGCAGGTGGAAGTGTGATATTTGGGGTTTGAGAGATTTATTTGTTGTAGATGTTAATGATAGATTTTTGGATGTCTATTTTCTATTATTTCATGGTGTTTGATTTTAATTTACCATAATAAACCTTGGTATGGAGTTTGGTCTAGTTTCGGTGTGAGTTATTGCTTCCAGTTTGAGGATTTCTTTGGGTATTTTGTTGTAGTTTTACTGTTGGAAAATGAAGGTAATATTGTAGCTTAAAACTTGTAAAACTATGAGACTATAGATCTAATTAAGTGTTCTTTATCACAATTCTTTGTGTATGATTAATCTGTTTAGACCAATTTTACTAATTGTAGAAAGAGATAGAATATTATAGAAGAATGATACAAGGAGATAGAAGTGACACAACATATATGTGGAGAAACCCTTTTGGGAAAAAAATCCACCAGAATCAATAGTGCTTGTATTATTTAACCTTAGAACAAGATTACAATAATATTGTATCAATCGTTGATTGATATGCTTCCTTGCCTTCAACAATCCTTCTTCACAACCTGCAATAAAATCTCGTTGGACTCTCATACACTTACTACAATTAATAGAAGAAATATGAGCATGTAAAATCATAAGAGTTGTACAATACAAGAGCATAAATCTCCTCATAAAAATTTGTGCCTAGATTGGGCAAGTAGAGTTCTATAATGTAATATGAAGTCAAACCAAAGTCTTCCTCAATTTAGGCGCCCCAAACTGAACACTTAACTGAAATTTGGTCAAGAAAATATCTTGAAAACTTCACCTCAAAGTTAGTGCCCAAGAATGGGCCCACTTTACTGAGCTTTGTAAATATCTTCTCATGCAAAAGGTGTTAACTGAAAGATGCCAACTTGGGCACCCAAGGTGGACCCAAGTCAATATTAGTTAACTGAAACATATCTCTCCACCAATTCATGATAACATTATGCATGATTGATCATCGCCACTTAACTGAAATTATCCACCTATTATCTATCATGCAACTAAAGTCATTAGTCATGCAACTGAAGTCAAGTCAAGTCAACTAGCATTCAACTCAAAATAACTACACGTAACTGAAGATAATTGAACCATAACTGAACTAAACTAAACTGAACTGAACTGAACTGATATTGAACTAATAGTGCCACTCCACTCATGTAAATATCAATCCCTAATTTGTAGGATCTAAACATGTATTACTAAAGTGTTATCAATCCTCCAAATAGTTAACTGAAGCAAGGTGGGTTCCACCTTCCATGTGGGTGCCCCATGTGCTCCTATCTTGTAGGAGCTTCTTGGATGTCCCCACATGTTCCTATCATTTAGGAATAATCACAAATGTCAATTTACATGTTCATTTATTCAAATTTAATATCTTTCTAATCCTAGTGTTGGGGAACACTTTCCAAGGACTTAGGAGATACATGAAATATGTTTAGGATTGCAATTTAAATGGCATCCTATTCCTAAAATTCTCCCAATTGACATTATACATTGCAATTATTCTAAACAAGGAATCATTATTATAATCAACTACAGGACTCAAGGCCAATGGCCTTCCTGTACCAAGAGAACTTATCTGTAGGAACTGGTTTCGTAAGATAATTTGTAGCATTGATCAAAGTGTTAACTTTCTCAATCAATACCTACTTACTCTCAACCATTTCTTACACAAAGTGATACTGAACAACAACATGCTTAGCATGAGCATAATACATAGGATTTTTGGCTAAACAAATAGCACTCTGACTATCACATTCAAGTCTAATTTGCTTGTAATTAAAACCAATACCTTTCCCAAGTCTCTGTAACCAAATTGCCTCTTTAGAGGCATGTGTAGCAACCATGTACTTTGCTTCTGTGGTGGAAAAATCAACCATGGGTTGCCTCTTACTCGTCCAACTAACCACAACTCCAAACAAAGTAAACACATAGCCACTTGTCAACCTCCGACTGTGCAGGTCTCCTGCCCAATCTGAATCAACAAAACTCTATATGTCCAATGTTTTGTGCATAATATCAGTATCATTAGCACCATGATAAACCAAATAGTAATCATAAGTACCTCGTAAATATCTAAACAACCTCTTAACATAAGTCCAATGTTCTTTACTAGGGTTAGACATAAACCTACTTAGAACTCCCATTGCTTGGGCAATATCTGGTCTTGTACAAACCATTGCATACATCAAACTACCAACTGCACTAGCATAAATGGAATTTTAGACATTTCCTCATGATCAAAATCAGATTTAGGACCCATGCCTAAACTTAAGTTTGTGCCAACTGGTAAAGGAATATTAATTGGTTTACTATCATGCATGTTAAACCATTTCAAAATAGTATCAACATAGTTGCTTTGACTTAAGCAAAGCTTTTTGTTACCTCTATCTTTGCTGATTTCCATACCAAGGATATATTTTGTAGCTCCTAGATCTTTCATCTCAAATGTGCTAGAGAGTTGTGATTTCAATTCTTTGATCATTACCTTGCTATTACCAATAAACAACATGTCATCAACATACAAGACAATAATTAAAAGTTGATCATCAATACATTTTATGTAAACACAATGATCTTCCTCACTCCTAACATAACCAATTTTCAATGCAAAAGCATCAAACTTCCGGTACCACATTCTAGGTGACTGTTTCAATCCATATAAAAATCTCTTTAACTTGCAAACCAATAATTATTTTCCTTTTACAACAAAACCATCAGGTTGCCTCATATAAATCTCCTCATCAAAATCCCCATGTAAGAAAGCAGTTTTCACATCCATTTGATTTATCTCAAAATCATAAGCAACAACAATAGATAAAATGAATCTAATAAAAGTTAATTTAGTAACAAGAGAGAATATTTCATTAAAGTCAACTCCCTCTCTTTGGGAGTAGCCCTTGGCTACTAATCTAGCCTTGTACCTTTCAAGATTACCATCTGCTCCAATTTTCTTTTTAAAGATCCATTTACATCTAATGGCCTTTCTTCCTTTGGGAAAACTCTCAAGATCCCATGTGTCACAAGTATCTAGGGAAACCATTTCCTCATGCATAGCTTGTGACCAAAGCTTGTTCTAATCTGAAGAAAAAGCTTCCCTGTAAGATCTAGGTTCATCTTTAGTACTCATCAAAGAAAATATACAATGGAAATCAGGTGGGCTATACCTATCAACGAGATTTTTTTGTCTTGTGGATCTTCTCAAAGAAGGTTCTTCTTGTTCCTCAATATGCTCATCATGACCATCTATCTCAAAACTCTGTGAACTCTCCTCATCCATCCATCCAATTGTTCTTCAACATGTGCATCTTCATGCTTCTTAGTATTTGTCTCAAAATGCACTGTTCAAGAAGTATCCTTCTCCTTTGGTTGTTCTTCTCATGTATAAGATCTAAATTCCTTGAAAATCACATCTCTAGATAAAGTAATTTTTTGGGTTAGAGAATTCCAAAGCTTGTAACCTTTTACATTTTCACCATAACCTATGAATATGCATTTTTGTGCTTTTGGATCCAACTTAGACTACTTTTCTTTAAGCACATGAACAAAATCCTCACAACCAAAGATCCTTAAATGTGCAACATTAGGTTTCCTACCTAACCACATTTCATAAGGGGTTTTATCTTCAATAGATGAACTAGGAGATATATTGATTAAACAACAAGAAGTACTTACAACCTCGACCCAAAGGCACTAATCTAGTTTAGCACTACTTAACATCCTCCTAGCTCTTTCCATTAAGGTTCACTTCATCCTTTCTGCTACTCCATATTGTTGAGGTGTATATGAAGTAGTTTTTTGTCTCACAATTCCTGCATGCTTACAATAATCATCAAATTCCTTATAACAATATTCACCACCATTATCTGTTCTCAACACTTATATCTTATGATCTGATTGTTTCTCAACTAAAGCCTTAAATTATTTAAACTTATTGAACACATCAGATTTTTTATGCATAAAATAGATTAAAGTGTATCTTGAGACATCATCAATAAATGTAACATAATATCTAGATTTTCCAATAGAGTCAATATCCACAGGACCCATAACATCTGAATGAATATCTATAATAATCCTTTAGCTTTATTTGTTCCATTAGGAAATGAAGATCTAGATTGCTTTCCAAACACACAATGCTCACAAAAATCATTTTTGCCATTATTATAATTAGAAATAATGTCAACCAATTTCTTATTAAGAATGGTCCTAACACCTTTTTCACCAATGTGGCCCAATCTATGGTGCCACAACATATGTGTATTTTCAGCTTCAATTACATTGGCTGATTTATTCAAATTGGAAGTATTAAGCTTAAACAAAGTCCTAATCCAAGATCCTTTAGCAACCACCATATTCCCTTTCACCAATCTGCAACCACCTTTGTCAAATGTCACATGCATTCCAAAATCATTGAACTTAGATACATAAAGTAGATTTCTAGCAAGTCCTAGAATATGTAAAATACCATTAAGGTTCTTAACCCTACCATCACTGAAACACAACTTTACCTCTCCTTTGCCCACAATCTTTGTTGTGCTATTGTATCCAAAGAAGAATTTACCTCCATCATATGCAGTATACTTAGTGAACCACTCCTTGTTAGGATTCGTATGATAGGAGCAACCTGAATCAATAAGCCAAGAGTCATCACTAACAATTTTACATGAAATGATCAATGCATCATTATTGTCATCTAGGGATTTCTCTGTAGAAGCATCATAACTCTTTTTATTGTTCTTACAATTCTCCTTTACATGTCCTGATTTCCCACAGTTCCAACAATTTATCATACTCTTACTAGGGGTTTTAGATTGTCCTTTGGACTTACCCTTTCCTTTCTTGTCTCCCTTAGGTTCCTTTCCTTACGCCCACCTCTTAAAAACAAGGCATCTTGGGATCTCGTTTTAGAATCCCTCCTCATATCCTCTGATAGGAGAGTAGGAATTATATTTTCCATCTTAGGATCTACACAACTACCATTGATAGCAACAATTAGATTTTCCCAAGACTCTGGTAAAGAACAAAGTAACAAAATGCATTTATCTTCATCTTCTAGCTTTACATCTACAGATGCTAACTAACTTAGAATCAAATTGAAAGCATTTAAATGATGTGCAACAGAATCACCATCTTTCATCTTTAAATAATACAACTATCTTTTCAGATACAACTTATTAGTAATACTTTTGGTTTGATAGATATCAGCTATCCTCTTCCACAATTTATATGCAATAGCTTCATCTGAAGCATTCAAGAGAACAACATCAGCAAGACATATCCTTATGGTTCCTCTTTCCTTCTTATCAAGCTTAGCCCAAACCTCATCTGACATCGTTGTAGATGGCTTTGTCTTATTACAAACAACTAACCACTGATCTCTCTCTTCAAGGAGATCCTCTTTAGTTTCCACATCTCATAATTAGATCCATTGAATCTTTCAATATCTAGACGAGAAGTAGAACTCATTGTAACACACTTCTTTTACAAATATGCAATAACACAATAGTAAAAGCTCCCACTACAACCAAAAAACCTTCAAACTTTTAAGAGAAAGGCATCCCAAACCCTAACCAACCATTTGCTCTAATACCAAATGTTGGAAAATGAAGGTAATATTGTAGCTTAAAACTTGTAAAACTATGAGACTGTAGATCTAATTAAGTGTTCTTTGTCACAATTATTTGTGTATGATTAATCTGTTTAGATCAATTTTACCAATTGTAGAAAGAGATAGAAGATTGTAGAAGAATGAGACAAGGAGATAGAAGTGACACAACATATACGTGGAGAAACCCTTCAGGGAAAAAATCCACCACAATCAATTGTGCTTATATTATTTAACCTTAGAACAAGATTACAATAATAATGTATCAATCCTTGATTGATATGCTTCCTTTCCTTCAAAAATCCTTCTTCACAACCTGCAATAAACTCTCCTTGGACTCTCATACACTTGCTGAAATTAATAGAAAAAATCTGAGCATGTAAACTCATAAGAGTTGTACAATACAAGAGCATAAAGCTCCTCACAAAAATCTATGCCTAGATTGGGCAAGTAGAGTTCCACAATGTAATTTGAAGTCAAACCAAAGTCTTCTTCAATTTAGGCACCCCAAATTGAACACTTAATCGAACTTTGGTCAAAAAAATATCTTGCAAACTTCACCTCAAATTGGCACCCAAGAATGGGCCCACTTGACTGAGCCTTGTAAATATCTTCTCATACAAAAGGTGTTAATTGAAAGATGCCAACTTGGGCACCCAAGGTGGACCCAAGTCAATATTAGTTAACTGAGACATATCTCTCCACCAATTCATGCAAACATTATGCATGATTGATCATCCCCACTTAATTGAAAGTATCCACCTGTTATCTATCATGCAACTGAAGTCATTAGTCATGCAACTCAAGTCAACTCAAGTCAACTAGCATTCAACTCAAAATAACTACATGCAACTGAACCATAAATGAACTGAACTGAATTGATATTGAACTGATAGTGCCACTCCACTCATGTAAATATCAATCCCTAATTTATAGGATCTAAACATGCATTACTAAAGTGTTATCAATCATCCAAATAGTTAACTGAAGCAAGGTGGGTTCCACCTTCCACGTGGGTGCCCCATGTGCTCCTATCTTGTAAGAGCTCTTCTTGGATGTCCCCACATGTTCCTGTCATGTAGGAATAATCACAAATGTCAATTTACATATTCATTTATTTGAATTTAATATCTTTATAATCCTAGTGTTGGGGAACACTTTCCAAGCACTTAGGAGATACATGAAATATGTTTAGGATTGCGATTTAAATGGCATCCTATTTCCAACATTTACTCTTCTATTATCTAGTGGATATAACAAAAAAAAATGATGTAAAACTATGTTATATTCAGCAATAAATTATTCTACAGTAGTTTATCATCTTTCTATGTTATTTTGCAATATTTTGGTGAAGTTTTTATCCTACCCGATTTGCATCTATTTTTAGTTTGGTACAAATAAAGATTTCCAAAATTTCTAGATTTTTCTATTGTTGTTAAATTATGTATTTGACAGAAAAATTATTTAATTCCATGTGGAGATATATAATAGATCATTTGGTCTCAGTTGCACATTACTCGATTTCCATTTGGTGTAATTTGGTGCTCTTTTTGTTATACTTAATTTGCTCTAATTTGAGTTTGATTGAGAAGGAGATTTTCAGATTTGAATTTTTGGTACAAAATTTGAATTCAAGTATATTTACTAGAGCTTTGGGATTTGGGCGCCCAAGTTGGTGGTTATAGAGTTTTGGTGTATTTATTGTTGTATGTTGCTTTCTGGAGGCATTCTTGCATATTTTCCTTCACAGGTTTTTGTATTCTTCTGAGGCTGGGAAACCGAAGAAGAAAGAATCTTTGAGGCTAGTAAACCAAGGAGATTGAGGCTTGAAGGCAGTGGTTCTAATAGTCTCCAGGAGCATTTTCACACAGGAATTGCCAATGTGTTGAACAATTGAAGTTTATTTCAATATTTTGTAATTTGTTTGCAGGTGGAAGTGTGATATTTGGGGTTTGAGAGATTTATTTGTTGTATATTTTAATGAAATATTTGTGGATGTGGATTTTCTATTATTTCATGCTGTTTTATTTCAATTTACCATAATAAACCCCTATGTGGAGTTTGCTCTAGTTCTGGTGTGAGTTATGGCTTCTAGTTTGGGGATTTCTTTGGGTATTTTGTTGTAGCTGTACTCTTCTATTATTTGCTGTATATGAAATAAAATATGATGTAAAACCATGTTATATTTAGTAATAATTCATTTTACAGTAGTTTATCATCTTTTTGTGTTAGTTTGGAATATTTTGGTGAAGTTTTTATCCTACCCGATTTGCATATATTTTCAGTTTGGTAGAAATAAAGATTTCAGAACTTTCCAAAATTTTCTATTGCTAGTCATTATTGTTAAATTATGTATTTGACATAAAAATTATGTAATTCCACGTGGAGATATATAATAGATCATTTGGTTTCAGCTACACATTACCCAATTTCCATTTGCTGTAATTTGGTGCTCTTTTTGGTATACCTGATTTGCTCTAATTTGAGTTTGATTGAGAAGGATATTTTCAGATTTGCATTAGCATTTTATTTGAGGGAAATTACAAACTAATGTATTATACCTCTCTTTCTTTACCCTCATCATCATGTTGAGCCAACAAAGCTGCTAAAGCATGAGGTGATGCAAAAATATAAAGCAAAAAGGGTCTATCTTGCATAGTTGACATCAAGATGGGAGGATTAGCCAAATAATTCTTGATAGATTCAAAAGCCTTGTGGCATTCATCATCCCACCAAAAATGGACATCTTTATTGAATAGATGCATAAAGGGAAGAGTACGATCAACCAATTAAGATATGAATCTACGAAATTCACGAATCTTCCCTTGCAAACTACGTAGTTGAGAGATGTTCTTAGGTGGAGGCATGTTAATAATTTCATAGATCTTATTGGTATCCACTTTAATTCCATGATGAGAGATAATAAATCCTAAAAGTTTTCCATGTCCATGTTGAAGACACACTTAAGAGGATTTAGTCTCATCTTATAGATTCGAAGCCTTTCAAAGATAAGACAAATATTGTTAACGTGATCTTGACGAGTGATAGACTTAGCCAAGATGTCATCGACTTGATCCTCTAAGATCTTGTGAATGAAATTGTGAAAGATAAGAGTCATCGCTCGTTGGTAAATTGTTCCAACATTCTTTAATCCAAATGACATGACTACACAGTAGAAAGTATCCCAAGGGGTAGTGAAGGCTATCTTATATTGATATTTTAGGTTAATATGGATTTGATTATAGCCTGAGAAGGCATCCATGAAGGATAATAAGGCATGGCCTGCAATCGAGTCTACAATCATATCAATATTAGGTAATGGAAAATCATCCTTAAGAGAAGCCTGATCATGAAAGTCAATACAAAGATGAATGCAACCATCAGGTTTACTAATGGTAATAATATTCGATATACAAGGTGAATAGTGAATGGGATGGACAAAACCAAATTTTAAGAGATTTTATATCTCAGTCTTGACTAATAAAGCATCCTTGGGATTCATTTTCAGATCCTTTGCTTAACGGGATTGGCATCAAGATATAGGATAATATTCTGAACTACCATAGATTCACCAATGCTAAGCATGTCCTCATATGACCAACTAAAGATATCAAAATGAGAATGCAATAAACCATTGTGTTGTTTAGATTCTTCTGAAGAGAGACAATTTTTGATCTTGATTACCTTTTCAAAATATTTAGGATCCATAAAGATGTCAGAGGTATCTCCTTTAAGGAGAGTAATATGATCTTCAGGATGAGGCATAGAAACATTATCGCCCATATTAGATAAAGAAGACTTCTCATCATAACTCATAACAGACTCCAAAATATGCCTATCTATTTAAGAAATATGGGAATTATCGTTTATGATAAGGAGGTAGGTTAGAATATACACCTAAGAATTCACCTAGTGCTTCATCCAAAGAGAAAACATCTAGAGGAACTTCGTTAGAGTCTACCTTACTTTCGATGTATTCAGGATGAACCAGTTTAAGAGGATGAAATTTAGTAGAAGCCATGTTGACATTCAACCACAAATTTACCTTAGACATTATGGGATGGTATCCAAGTCCAAATTTAGATTCACATGGATTAGTCTCTAAGGGGACTTTAATACCTTGTTCATCATGCCCACAACCTTTACCGTTGTAACCAAATTTAGAGAAGATGTTAAATCCTGGTCAGCAACATGACTACAATTCCTAAGAAGGAGGATTAGTGTAAAGAGTATACTCCATGCTATAAGTATCACCTTTCTTTACATAAGCATAATCATCCTTCTTAATAGAAGTCAATGAAATTTTTGGAATGTTTAAGTGGATCAGATCTACTTTGTACTCCTCGATATAAGATTCAAAGAAGTTCAAGGATCCCCAATCATTACCTAGACATGCATTTAGTTTAGGAGAAGAAATGCGAGTAGAATTAGGACTACCTTATTTAGGGACATTTTTCTCAAGAATATCCTTTGTGATAGGTACTACTGGAGTAGTGTCATGTCTCTTTCTCTGAAAAATAGTCATAGAGTAGAATCTAGGAATTCTACTGCATTCCTCTATAGGAGCATGTTCAAGTGTGTGGTTTAGAACATATCACATATGATGGCACTTACATATCATATCCAAAAATCAAGAAGGGAGGATTGGGTAATGGAAAGATATTGCTAATAAAAGGTGATTGTATGAGTCAATTGGCACCCACCCCTACTGGCTTGAAGGATAAGACATTGTGGGATCATCTAGAAGTAATGACGAAGTTTCATGAAGCTAGATTGAGCAAGGAAGTGTGTGGATGGGTCCGAAGGAAGGCACACTTAGTCTAAAGGAACCTACATTGGCCTTAAGGCTGACCTAATGTAGCATGTAGGGAATTCAAAATTATGGGTTTTGGCGCCAATTGGGCTCAAGGTCGACCTATTCCTCAAGGATGAATGTTAGCATATAAATGTAGGGAAACCAATTCGTGTAAAGGATCAAATTATTATACCATTTTCTTGTAAATTTGGGACACTTGTGTTCCATTTCCTCTTGTGGACGAAAGCCCAATGCTCAATAGGATCAGAGGACAAAACCCCTTTGGTTCTTGAGGGCATTCTCATTCAGGGAGTGCATATGAGCTTCAAAGATTCTATAAGAAAGTGCTATAGTTGTTGTTTGATTTGTGGAAGTAATTATAAATCATTCATGATCATTGTCCGAATTGTAGTCAATATATAATACATACATTCTGGATCTCTCTTCATATTTTGGAGTAATATCTATTGTGCCTATTTTGTTGTGTTTTAATTTCATCTGCAAATGAGTATTTATTAAAATTATATGTTAGGGACATTATAGTGGTATCAAAGCAAAAAATTTCCAGCCCCTAGGGTTTCCTAATGATTAATGTTGTCAAGTGAAAGGGAGATCAGGTTCTAGAGAAGAGAATTGAAGTAGAGCAAGAGGAAATGATGGGGGATGATGAAGCCAAAGCAAAATTTGAAGAAATGATACAAGGGAAAAATCGTCTTTCCAACATGTTTGACTAGATGTTTTTGTGGGTGCAGGCTAATGCAAGGAAGGAGAATGGTAACATTAATGGAGTTGGTTCCTTCAGCGAATTGAGTGGTAGAAAGGGGAAGGAGAAGGTGATTGCTACACAAAGTTCCAAAATGGACTTTAGTAATAGGAACCTCAAGCCCAAATTCATTGAAAGAATGGAAGAAGTTCCAGAGGGAGAAACTACCCTCCAAGATGACATCTCAAGAGATTATGAAGAATATAAGGCTTTGGACCCTCCAATCAAAGAGATATTGTCTTTGAAAGATTTTATGGTGATGAAGAAGAATAAAAGGGAACTTACCATTCACCCTTCAAGCCAAAAGAACTCAAGCACTCATTTGGAAAGCTATCTATTTCTCCTTTTGATGGATTTGAGAAAAGTACTATTAGGGAATGGTTGCAAAAACTTGATACATATTTGGCACTCAAGCCAATGTCCAAGGAAGATGCCATAAAATTTACCACCCTACATTTGGAAGGAATTACTCATGATTGGTGGCACCATGGTCTGGTCACTCAAGGCCACAAATTGATCAAATATTATGATGAATTATGTAGAAAACTAGTTGAGAGATTTGATAGGAGATATTTGGAAGAAAATTTTAGAGAGTTGGCTCACCTCAAGTAGAAAGGAAGTGTTGAATAATATTTTATAGATTTTTAGAAGCTATCAGTCATGGTAACATATATTTTAGAGAGAAGATTCATAGTCTTATTCGTAAAAGGCTTGGCGGAACAACTCAGGGGCTTAGTGAAGGAATTCCACCCCTCAACACTCTAGGAGACTATCTGGAAAGCCTTGGATCTGGAGAATTTTGTTCCTCAACAAAAATTTAAACCTTTAATATAGAATAAGCCAAAGGGAAATCTCCAAAAGAAGCCTTGTATTTCTCATAAATTATCCCCCTTACTTCACCTAAGAAGAATGATGATGAGACCAAGAATGAGCTTAGAAGGAAGAAACTTTGTTTCTCTTGCAGAGAACCATAGGTTTCGAGACACAGGTGCCTTGGAAAAGGGAAAGTCCACTATATAGAAGTCATCTTTGAAAAAGAATCAAAATTAGATGGGTTCGAAGAGTTTCATGATCTGGAAGACATCCCTTCAGAGGAAGAAGATAAGGAGAACGATAGTGAAAACATTTTAGCATCTGTATCCAGTGCACATAGATACTATTCTTTCAAGGTCTAGGGAGTCCTTGCTGGCTAAAGAGTGATTGTCCTGATTGATGAAGGAGCTACTCATAACTTCATTGATGAAGGACTTGTGAGAAGAAGGTTGGATGCAAAGAATTTTGAAGGCTTCACTGTCACTATGGCAGATGGGTATAAGTTACCCTGCAAGGAGAAAGTCTAGAAATTGGACATAACATTCGGAGGTCACAAGGTTTGTGATGATTTCTATGTTATTGGTTTGGGTGAAATTGATGTGATTTTGGGTGTGCAGTGGTTACATTCATTAGGTGAGTACACTAAAAAATACCAAGCAATGGAGCTCAAGTTCAAATCCAATGGGAAGGATGTGGTCTTAAAGGGAATGGAAAATGGTAATCTACAAGTTGTATCAGTCAAGAGAATGGAAAGGATCTTCTGGAAGAACCAAGTTGCTTGGTTTGCTAGTTATTTGGTGATTTCAAAGGACCCTTTTGAAGGTAAGGATGGTCAAGTTCATCTTGATATATGAAATATTTTGGATAAGCATAGTTTTTTTTTCAATGACATGCCTCTTAGACTGCCACTGAATAAATGTTGTCATCATATCATAGTACTTGAATCGGGATCAAAGCTGGTTATGGCCACTTCTTATTGCCATCCTTGGATGTATAAGGAAGAGATAGAGAAAAAAATAATGGATTTGTTGGATATGGGCTACATCAGACCAACCTCTATCCCTTTCACATATTCTATGGTGCAGGTGAAGAAGAAAGATGACACTCTATGGATGTGCATAGACTATCAGGCATTGAACAAGAAGACCATTAAGAACCGGTACCCCATACCACAGATAGATGAGTTGATTGATGAGCTACATGGTGTTGTATACTTCTCAAAGATTGATTTGAGGTCCAAATAGCACCAAATCCAATGAGGGAAGAAGATGTTCAAAAGACTAATTTCCAGTGTCGTTATGGGCATTTTAAGTTCCTAGTTATGCTCTTTGGTCTCACTAAAGCTCTGAAAAATTTCTAATCATGCATGAATCATGTTTTTGGTAAGAACTTGAGGAAGTTTGTCTTGGTTTTCTTTGATGATATTCTAATCTATAGCAAAAAATGGGAAAAACATTTGAAACACTTGGATATAGTCTTGGGAATTTTGGAACAATTGTCTCTCTTTGCAAAGATGTCCAAATGTGATTTTGGGTCAACAAAAAAATTATACTTGGGACATGTCATAGTGCTAAGGGAGTTCAAGTTGACAAGTAGAAGATCCAAGCCATCTTAGACTGGCCCCCTCCCATGAATTTGTCTCAACTAAGAGGTTTCTTTAGACTATGTAGCTACTACCAGAGGTTTGTCAGAGGATTCTCTTAGTCTGTGACACCTCTCACCAATTTGACTAAACCAAGAGCCTTTGAATGGATAGCGAAAGCACAAAGGACCTTTGAGAAATTGAAAGAGGTAATGAGCTCTTGTCCAATTCTTGCAATTCTTGATTTCTCACTACCTTTTATCGTAGTATGTGATGCTTCCAGTGAAGGGATTGGAGTTGTTCTCTCTTAGAGGGGACACCCCATGGCATTTGAAAGTAGGAAATTAAGAGACCATGAAAAAGGATATCCCATATATGATAAGGAGATGCTAGCTATAATGCATGTCTTGGATAAATTTTGGCAATACTTGGTATGCGGAAGATTTATGGTCAAGACAAACCATAACAGCCTAAAATTCTTCTCGATCCAAAAAAATTTGAATGATAGACAACAAAAATGGGTCAAAAAAATACATACATACGATTTTGATATTGAATATATCAAGGGAAAGAAGAACACTATGGTGGATGCACTCTTTAGGAGACCCACTCTATTCCATGCATGCATCACATCAATTGATTGGAAGGATTCCATCATGGAGGAGTCTGCTATGGATCCTTTTGCTACCAATTTCTGGGAGGGTGTAGAGAAGGATGACTGGTATGCAGTGGAGGAAGACCTAATACTATTTAAAAACAAGGTGTTCCTAGTTTTGGGGTCTAAGGTAAAGGAAAATATATTAGAAGCTTATCATAATGTGCCAACAATAGGACATCCTAGATTCTACAAAACTTACTGGAAGATCAAGGAAAGGTTTTCTTGGGAGGGCCTTAAGGAGGATGTTCTCTCACACATCCAAGAATGCATCACATGCCAACAGAACAAAGGGGAACAAGAGTTTTTGATCAGATTTCTACAACCTCTTCTCATTTTGGAGCACATATGGGAAAGTATCTCTATGGATTTCATCACCAAATCACCCAAAGTACAAGGCAAGGATTGAATCTATGTTGTAGTGGATATATCAACCAAGTATGCTAATTTCTTTGCCATCTTCAGTGACTAAAAAGCTCCACAATTTACAAAACTATTCTTCAAAGAAGTTTTATGGTTACATGGATTACCCAAGAACATTGTCAGTGACAAAGATAGTTGCTTCCTCAACACTTGTTGGAAGGATTTGTTCCATCTTCTAGGCACCAAACTCACCCCTAGCACAAGTTATCATCCACAAACTGATGGGAAAACTAAAATTGTAAATAAGTGGTTAGAAGGATACTTAAGGAACTATGTCACCAGTCAGTACATGACCTAGATCAAAGGGCTGCATTTGGGAGAATATTGCTATAACACAACTCATCATATGTCTATTGGAATGTATCAATTCAAATCCATTTATGAATATGATGCATTAACCTTTTTAGAATTAGTCCTCATAGATAGTAGAGTTCTGGTAGCAAGTGATTTGGTTAATCAAAGTCAAGACATCTTGAGAACTCTCAAGGATCATCTGTAGGTTGCCCAGAATCAACAAAAGTTGTATGCAGATAGAAAGCGAATAGAAAGAGCATTTGAGTAGGAGATATGGTGTTTATCATATTGCAGCCATGTAGATAGAGTTCCATCAAGAAAGGAGGAGTAGAGAAGCTCAAGCCTAAGTTCTATGGATCATACAAGATAATTCAAAAAGTTGGAGGAGTTGCTTATGAGGTGTAACTTCTAGTAGACAACAAAATCCACAATTTTTTCCATGTTTCATGTTTGAAGAAGTTTTTGGGATTGAATATATCTCCTACTACTCAATTACTAGCCCTTGGTGATGAAGGGAAACTCATCCTTATTCTGGAAGCTATGATTGATACCAAGGTCAAGAATCTAAGGAACAAGAATATAACTGAGTATCTTGTTCATTGGAAGGAATTTCCAATTGAAGATGCTACCTAGGAAGGACCTGGAATCCTAGAGCATCCAAATTTTCATTGCTTGAGGACAATAAATTTTTGGAGGGGAGGATTTGTCATGTCCCTTTCTCCAGAAGAATAATTGTAGAATAGAATCTAAGAATTCTACTGCATTCCTCTGTAGGAGCATGTTTGGGTGTGCAGTTTGGAACATAGCACCTATGATGACACTTGCATATCATATCCAAAAATCAAGAAGGGAGGATTGGGTAGGGGAAATATACCACTAACAAAAGGTGATTGTGCTAGTCAACTGGCACCCACCCCTACACACTTGAATTATAAGACATTGCAGGATTATATGGAAGTACCGATAAAGTTTCATGAAGCTGGATTTAGTAGGGCAATCATGTCGATGGGTCCAAAAGAAGGCATGCTTAGTCCAAAGGAATCTACATTGGCCTTAAGGCCAACCTAATGTAGCGTGTGAGAATTCAAAATTTTGGGCTTTGGTGCCAATTGGTGTTACACCCTGTCTTGTTATTACTGATTTAATTTTACCTTCACAAGTAAATAGGATGGTAAATGCAATCATGATTTTGATTGTTTATAAATGAATGGAATATTGAAATAGGTATTATGTGAAAGTGTCGATAAATGATTTGAAAGAGTAGTTATGTTTACATTGATGAAGAACATACATTGCTATATGAATATACTAAAGTTTAAAATGCATATATATCTATTATGAACGTCTAACTACCATTGCAAATGTACTAAGCTGGTTGCAAGGACATGTTCAATCCTCTGAAAGGGAGGGGAAGTATCACTTAGGAGAAGTGATTAGTCGGATAACCCTAAATGAAACCCATCTGAGCTCACACACACAATCATAATAGAATGGTTGAGTCAAGTCATAGTATTGGGAATTGGTAAGTCATCCTTTAGAAATTATGTGTTTGCATTAGTAAGGGTCTGTATAGGAGCAAATTTGCACCCCTTGTGTAAATTCCCCTTTTGTATACCCTCACCTTAGAAAATCAAACCCAAAGGAAAAATTCCACATCACTCGTCTGAAATGCATCCACATGGTGCATGTTTTGTGGGTCAGTAGGGGAATTTTCATCAAGGATGAGAGTGCGACAAACAGATGTTTATGCGGTGCACTACCATCCCTGATAGATTCCTACCTCTGGAGTCCGCAGGGACATTACACTCCTCATTGGGGTTGAATTGTAATGCCTTTGTGCGACCAACTGACTCGAAAATAACTCCTCTTCCATTTTGGTCTTGAAAGGCATTCATTTCACAATCACTTCATCTCTTTAGCAATTCTCTACACACTCATTTATATTCAACATTCTCTTGAGCATTCTATTCATAATTCTAGCAATCTACACAACTCCATTGAGCATTGCAACACTTTGTTACTCCATCAACTTCACTTTTGTGTGTGTTGTGCTACCATAGAAGTTGCAAGCTTGGAGTCTTGTGAAACCTCCCTTCGTCATCACAATGGTTGTGGCAACTTTTCCAAATTCGTTTCTTGCATTCTCCCTTCATTGGCATTGAGAGCCTTTGGGTTGAGGTGGTAACACTTCATTTTCCTTTTGTGTTTTGATAGAGTAGCATAGCATCTTTCGTAGTGTTCAATATTTTCCTTTCCTCTTTCCTTTATCGTACTTTATTCTTCATGGCTTTTCTAGCTGTCTGTGGAGGTGGAAACACCAAAGCGGGGGTTTGACTAAGGAAAACCCCTATACAACCCAACATTTTCCCCCTCTTTCTTGTGTGTAGGTGAGCGTGTGCATGAAGATTGCTGGAAAAGTGGAGCTTTAGTGATTTGATCTTCACCACCATTATCTTTATCTACTTACTTTATCATTTATGCAGTTACTTTTCATACCTTATTATTCTATTTGTTTTGTTAAAACCAGTTTACTAGGAAGTTAGTACGTTCTTTGGAGTTTTATTCTGTATTTTTCATTTTCAAAGTGTACGAATGCCAACACACCAGAGAGATGCTAGCGTATCGTGCTTTCGTCCCAGACCCATGCTGCCATCCTTGGACAAGGAGTTGTCTAAGGTGTGGTTTGAACTCCAAAAACTGGATCGTCTAACCTTGTTAAATTCTTGAATCTATAGAGTGATAGAAGCACTTGAGAGTGCTCTTCATTCTTGATTCTTATCCTAAAAATCCATTAGCTTGAGGTAAGTTAGGGCAGCCCTCCGCTCTCAGCTCTCCGTGATCTGGAGCCTTGGTGTGGTTGGTCCCCCTCTCTTACATTTTTGGTGAACCTAATGTGAACAACATCTACCCATTTGTTTGTGTTGAGACTTTTCCTCACACCTGGTGACTGTCATAAAACTGAGTGTAAGGTTTATGAGCATCACAACCCAGTAAAAAACTTCTAGGTACGTTGTTAGAAGTGTGCGACACCTACCAATGGAGAAGATGAAGGTCACTTCTAGTTTCACCTCCTGCTTTTCCACTGGTCTAGCTATAGACTTTACCACTGGTTTTCCTACGGGATTTACTAACGAGATGGGTTTCGTAGACAAGACCACTCACGTTCCTACTCCTCCAACATCCCCTATGGCTTCATCTGTGGACGAGGATGAGGTTGTGTATATCCCTACATAAAAACTTTTGTCATTAGATAACAGATTGTCGGATCTTATGAATCATTTGGAGAGAGCACTGAACATGGCGAGAAGTACTAGGCTTACTAGAAAGGTGAGACATCTGTTAGGAAAATATCAGACATGCATAGAGTTCTTGTGTGGTCTTACCAATCTAACCAAAGCTTATATCCCTTTGTATAAGTCTAGATTAGGTACTACCCAGGGGGAAGTGCTTGATACCTATGAAATATAAATAGGCATTTTAATGCCTACCACGTCCATATGCATGGCTGAAACATGACCCTCAATCAGTGTCTCTTCTGCTTCTCAAAGGCCTAACACTATCAAGGTGAGTAGAATACCCCTTGGTTTCAGCTTTTCCCCTCCTACTGCTCTCGGTGGTGGTGGCTTTGGTAGTAGAGGTAGTGCTAGCAGAGGTGGCTTTGGTAAAGGCCATGGTGGTGGCTTCGGTGGAGGCCCTATTGGTGGTTGTGGCTCCAGTGGCAGTCACGGTGGTGGTTTCAAAGGTGGTTTTGGTAGCAGTGGTTCTGGTGGTTTCACTAGGCCTTTGTCATCCTATAACCCTATTTTGAATGCCCTTCTTTAGAACATGATTCAGATGTAAATTATTGACCCCTTGATGCTTCTCCTCAACCCTCAACGTACATTAACATGGTCTCGGTTACTCCTTCTCCGTAGCCTACGACTGGCTCACCAGATGTGATATTCACCTCGTAGGACTTGCCCTTGAATAATAAGCCCTCTCCCCTATACATTCCTACTTGCCTCAATGGAAACATTGTGACAGGAGTCCTAGTTGACCCTGTGAGCCAAGTGAATGTTACTACGGAAGAGACGTTATGGTTGAATTCATTGCAAAGGGAGGAATATGAAGAAATGAAGTCTACCATACGTACACATGATGGTCTCTCTCTTAAACCATATGGTTCCATTACCCTTTCTATCTTAGTTGTACCTAGGGTTGTGGATATAGTCTTTGATGTTATTCCAAAATCTGATCTGTTCAGGGTGAGGTTAGGCATCCTGTGGCTATCTTCCATGAACGAAATCGCTTATGTTATTCATAATTGTTTAAATTATCCCACGAAGGTGTTGTGCACGTTGTGCATGACACTGGATATCAACCTTTGGTATCTCACAGGGGGTTATTCATTGGATCATTTTTGGCCTACCTCGGTCAGTCTGCTCCCTCCTAGAATGGAACTACTTCACCAAAACTACGTGAAGTATAAAACCATGGGTAAAGGACAATTGAAAGTGATTCCTCTGGTAGTGTAGTAGCAAGCTGCCTCCTCCTCTCGAAAGGGAAAGGAGAGGCCTGCCTGTCCTCAGGAAACCACTTCTGTTAGGATGCTGCTTCTATCCCCCTTTTTGAAGAGGAGTTTTGGATGTCTACTCTTGGATTTTGCATAAGTCTGATGGTGCCTGCTTGGCGTAAAGCCAAGATCAAGATATCGGACCTTCCTACTATACCTCCTAGACCTTGGACCTACTTATATGGTAGAAGGAAGGGTCCCCAAGAGGAATCCTCTATGTATCAGCCTCCATGGCCTCCTACCACTCTTGTTCCTAAAACGGTGAATGGGAAAAGGCTCATTGTTGAGACATTAGAGCTGACTCCCCCTGCCGTTATTCCAACCTCTTCTCAGTCTCTTCCTCTTGCTCCCATCCACGAGTCACTTCCTCCATCATAAACGACTATGATGGACACTCCTATGGCTGAGTAGGAGCCTTTTGTTTCATCTCAACTTCCGGTCTCTGGCTCTTGGAGTTGCAGAAACTGCCTTGATTGTAAGTGCAAGCACCGATGAAAAGCTCTGGCGGCTGAGCAAGCTACTTTGCAGAGGAAGGAAGGGGAGATGACCGCCCCTTTTTTAGGGCCTCCTACTGTTGTCTCCTCCTCTACCATCCCCTCTACCTCAGTTTAATCAAATTTGGTTTTGCTTCCAGCTCTTGCTGCAAGTGTAAACACCCCTGACCCTAAAAAGGTGCCTATGTTTATTGCTCCTTCAGTTGAGCCCCCTCTCTTGATGTCCCTTTCAAACATCCTACCGTTCTTGAAGCCCATGGAGATGTTGAACAACCCAATGGTGTCTGTTGTGGTTTTCTCCTCTTCCTCTGCACCTCTTGGCTCGCCTGTGGGGAGTTCACACCCTCTGACAAAGCAAAAGGTGGAGAATGGCCCTCCTAGCAATGGGGGTCAAAAGAGGAGTCCACCCTCTTCAAAGGGTGGTTCTGTGTTAGCATATGTCGTACTTGTGACAAAAGACATCGCCTGAGTTTGTCACTACTCTCGAGTCACTCAATGAGCCTAGTAGTGAATCTTAGGCGCCGCCTCCCTCACCCGTTGAGGTAACACATGACACTCTTATGAAGTGCATGTTTAACTCTTTGGACGAGGTCCCGACCCTGTTGGCGATCTTCATGAAATCACTAACCTTTTCTCCACAAGAACCTAGCGGAGGAGACCCCTAAGAGTCTCCTTCCTTGGCCATTTTTGCAAGAGGGTCAGAGGGTTCCCCCCTTAACATTCCACCAATATAGGCTTGTCCGCCTTCCTTGTATAATATTGATCTAGATTGGGAAGCAAACAACCTCTTGGTCGATGAGTTTTAGGGGGGCACCTCTTCTTTATCTTTAAATTAGGTGTGTGTTTGTTGTGATGTGTTCCCCCATGCTTGCGTTATATGTTCTTGGATGACCCTTATCACCCTCGTATGTGCTTGGATACATGAGTGATTGTGTCGTAAAACTTCCTCTATTTGTGGCATCATTCTTCCTCTGTTATGTGTATTGATTTTCTACAAATTGGGGATGATGCAAAGTGTTGGGGGCATTTAGGCTCCCTTCCATGTTGACCCAATTTTGTTATTTTTACTTTGTTTTCTTGTGCATTCTTCACATGGTCTGATATAGTAGGGGGTTGATGACAGTTCATCTATATACTATTACTATACTTATATATTTATGAGCAACTCTAACCCAAAAATATCAGATTGCCCCTGTACTCTTTGTTTGTGATGTTATTATCTCTTTTTACCTTCTTTGTATCTTTCTCTCTTCTTTGCTTGGGTTGTAACATTGTGGTGTTCATGTGTTGTCCCTTGTGTGTGCAACAACATCATCATGGTGATATCTCGCTATGTCCTGCAGGCCACATCACTTTCATGTCAAGTTTGATCTTCAAAAAACACATTCATAGCAAATGAATCTTTTCTTGAAAATCTTTGCAAACTTTTTCAAAAATCACATTCTCAACTTGGACCCCTAGCGAAACGTGTTTCCTTTGTCATGGGTTTGCAAAGAAAGAACTTGAAAACTTTCCTTTGAGGTGGGAGTAGCTTTTCCTATGGGAGAAGCCTTGAACTTCCCCTCAAAAGGGGGCATTTTCTTCCTTTCAAATTCCTTGATGAAGTGAACATCTTTCGAAAAGGATTGCTTGATGTTGAATTGATTTGTGAAAAAAAATCTTGCACTTTCAAACAACATGTCCCTTGAGTGGACCCCTTTTCTTTTGAAGGGTTCCCAAGGGACCCCTTAGAAAGCTCTTCCTTCAAATTTTTGACTATATACGTGATTGTCTATCTATTTTTTTGCGTGGCTACTTTTTGTTTCCTAACATGTTTTATCTACGAATTAACATGTTGCTTTGCAGGTGCACTTGTGAAGCCGCTTTCCAGTCCAAATCTATGGATCCCCCTTTCATTGGGCTTCCTTCATGAGAGATTACTTAGGGGAACACCTTCTTTGCAGGTCCGAGGGCCTGTGAAGCGCTTGCATCCTGCGAGATTTTTCGATCATTGGTATGAGGGCTTTTAATGTACTTTTTTCAACTTCGTAGTTCTGTGGAGCTACAGAGTCCTTTTGTTCGAACCTCCTCAGGAGAGAGTACTTGTGGGGTTATTTTCTAACCCTGCACTTTCGAGCTCTCCAAATCACAGTTTGCTTCCTTGATGGTCAGGTATACAATTCTAACTCTTTGATCTACTTTACCGAACACTCATTGATACTCGTGCTCACTAAAGTGGGGGAAAAATATATAGGAGAAAATTTGCACCCCTTGTGTAAATTATCCTTTTGCATACCCTCACCTTAGAAAATAAAACCTGAAGGTGAAATTACACATCACCTTTCCAAAATGCATCCACATGGCACGTGTTTTGAGTGTTGGTGGGGGAATTTTTGTCAGGGACGCGAGTGCGATGTAGAGACATATGCACGACGCACTGTCATCCCTAAAAAATTTCTCCCTCTGGAGTCTGCAAGGATGTTACACTCCTCATTGGGATCAAATAGTAACACCTCTGTGCGACCAACCGACCTGAAAAATGGATCCTTCTCTTCCATTTTGGTCTTGAAAGACAATCATTTCACAATCACTTCATCTCTTTAGCAATTCTCTACACACTCATCCATCTTCAACATTCTCTTGAACATTCTATTCACAATTCTAGCAATGTACACAACTCCATTGAGCATTGCAACACTTTGTTACTCCATCAACTTCACTTTTTTGCGTGTTGTGCTACCATAGAAGTTGTAATCTTGGAGTCTTGTGAGACCTCCCTTCGTCACCGCTGCGGTTGTGGAAACTTTTCCAAGTTCATTGCTTGCATTCTCCCTTCATTGGCCTTGAGAGCCTTTGGGTGGAGGTGGTAACACTTCATTTTCCTTTTGTGGTTTGATAGAGTAGCATAGCATCCTTCGTAGTGTTCAATATTTTCCTTTCCTCTTTCCTTTATTGTACTTTCTTCTTCATGGATTTTCTGGCTATCCATGGAGGTGGAAACAATAAAGCGGGGGTTTGACTGAGGCAAACCCCTATACAACCCAACATTTTTCCCTTCTTGCTTGTGTGTAGGTGAACGTGTACATGGAGATCGCTGGTGACTGGAGCTTTAGTGAGTTGATCTTTGCCACCATTATCTTTATCTACTTTATCATTTACAGAGTTACTTTTCATACCTTATTATTCTATTTGTTTCATTAAAACTAGTTTACTAGGCAGTAGTAGGTTCTTTGGATTTTTATTTTGTATTTTGTATATTTTGACCGTATGGATGCCAACACACCAGAGAGATACCAACACACCACGTTGTCATCCCAGACCCGCGTTTCCGTCCTTAGATAGAGAGTTGTCTGAGGTGCAGTTTGAACTCTAGAAATCGGCTCATCTAGCCCTGTTTAAATTCTTGAATATGTAGAGTGACAAAATCATTTGAGAGTACTCTTAATTCTCGATTCTTTTCCTAAACATCTATTAGCTTGAGGTAAGTTAGGGAAGCCCTCCACTCTTGGCTCTTCATGAGCTGGAGCCTTGGTGTGGATGGTCCCCCTCTCTTACAGGGTCTTGATTACTGTTGAGTGCATTCTTGGATGATGTTTATATGTTTGGAGCTTATGAGTTCTACCTTATGTTACTATGCTTGATTGATGAAGTGAACACACGTTGAATGTATATATACGTATGCATATGCATGTCAACAATAGACCATATGCAAGGAGGAGCACGTACATGAGAGTACATAGGTAGATGTACCTATGCACAATTATGAACAAGTTGCTTATGAGTATGGTGTTATCGAAGGGACAATGCGACATGTAAGTATACATGTACATATACATCACACGTATATTTCTTATCAATAAGATAGTAATTGTATATGTGCTTGATTGTTCGTAATTTGGTTGAGTCTCTTTGATATGAGAGATATCTTCCTTGCGAGTGTATGTACGTATCTATGTCGATAAAAATATAGACATCAAATGTATATATGTTGAATGACATCTCATGTATATGATTATATAATATGCATAGGAGTATCGATTGCGTGTTTATGATATATGCATATACCTACACACTTTGTAGCTACTTATTGACGAAGAAGAATACATATGTGTCTAATATTATAAATATTAGATAATACTAATATATTGGTATATATAGGTGTACATGCATGTATTTGATAATACATACATACAAACACATGTATATTAATATATGATATACCTTGAACGCATATATTAGTATACGTATATGTGTTGATATACGTTATATTATATATATATATATATATATATTATTTAATATCATATCATGTGATCACACATGTAAACCTATATATATACAAGTATATAGAGGAGTATAAAATGTATATATATGTATGTAATATTATATACGAGGTTATGGTAAAAGAATATATATATATTCTTTTACCATGCTATAGAAAATATGTATACATATAAATATATATATTGTGTATTGATGAAAATAGTATAGGGAACTTCATATTATAGGGCTGAATTTTCAATGAAGTGCATAGCTTTAAAGAGCCTTGATTAAATCTTTTAAATAACAAACAAATGAAACGATATACCTTGTACGCACATGAAATAATAAAGCCCGATTGACATATATACTATGCAAAGTATTTGAGTTCAATTTATACATGTATTTTGCAAAGAATAGAGGCTGAACCATGAAAGCATTTCCTATAACCTAATTTTTTTTTTCTGAAAGATAGTGCATGAATGAATTAGACGCAACAAACAAGTCTTATAAGATTTAGACAAATGTAACAAAGGAAACATGAGAATATCAAAGCCTTCTATGTAATATGTTTTCAATGCATGATAATAGGAAAATCAAACAAGTAGTAAACGTGCTAAGTCAAAGCAAGATTGGACGTTATAAAAAGGGGAGTCGATTCATCTTTCTCAGGCAATGAAATAAGATATGACTGAGTCGACCTTGGTTGTGTGTAGACTACGAATAGAAGACTATTTCAACGAGTTAAACCACGCCTAAGAGACAAGGAAGTTGGCTGCAACATGGCGCCAAAATATGAAAGCTCTATTGCTATAGAAGTCCATTTTAGATGCAAGTTGATTGTCATCATTTGGGCATGTGCACATTTGAATCAGTCTTTAGTTGTTGTCAATTAAAAGGGTCGATTTGTAGGATAATATGCTGAGTTTACACTTAGATTTCTGCCACCTTTTAGCTGTATGAAGTGAGTCAACCTGCATGAAGAAAGGTGTCGACTGACATGCCTTTTCTGTAGGCTGCAATGTCTCAATTTTCTATATAAATAGAGAGGCTAGTTCTCTCATTTAAAACACACATTTCTGCAAATCTATTTTGCTGCAAATATTTTGAGAGCTGCATTTTGTGAGAGCTAGAGTTATTTTGAGAGAGTATAATGTTACTTTGTGAGAGTATAGTATTACCTTGTGTAAGAGGCTTGGTGAAGAATTGCTTTGAGAGGATAAAGTAAAGTTAGAAAGCTATTGTTGGAGGGTTGTGCGTCAAGTCAGTCAATTGAATCAAGCATATTACAGGCACGAGGATCTAATCTTCTCTTATTTGTCCTTATTTATGAAAGAATGATATTTTAATGCCTTGTTTGGTACTACTTGAGAATACTTGCATTAGGAAGTCATAGAATCTGCTTTGGAAAGGAAAAAGAAGCTATTTTATGCCTTTCTATGAAAGTGCTTGTATTTACTCCATAATAGAAGTATTTGTTTGTTAATGGTATTATATACCAGGAATGATGAAATATGATTAAAGGAAGTATCTTAATACTCCTATACATCCTTTACAAGGATTAGATATTGATGTTCCAAACATAGATAGTTTAGACTATGTGTATAATGTGAATTCTATCAACGTCATGGAGTAACTTGACATTGTAGCTTATTTTGCTAGGAAACCTAGGGAATGATAGGGTTAGAATTGCAATAAAGGTGAAGGTATGAAAAGTATGATGTGACATTATGTAAACCACATCAATTATCTTTACTAAAATGATCACTTGGTCATATGTCACTCTTGAATGAAATCCTAGCTTTGGAATAACCTAATGAGTCGAGAAGTTTATTTGAGGAAACCCTAGGTTAAGAGTTACCTACTAGGTTGAGAAAAGTACTTGACTACCATTGAAACCTATAGGTTGGGATTAATCTACGTGGTTGGGTAGATTAATTGGTCTTGTTTGGAATATATAGGTTTAGATTAACCAATATTAACAAACTAGTCATTGGATGATGTTTTATCTTAGGATTAGGATAATCATGGTTAAAAATTTGATCACTTGAGTTTATGGAGTACTATATGCTTAGAACTATAGGTGGGATTACCTATTGAGTTAAAGTGGCTACTTGATTAGTTGCTTTACACTCTTGAAATGAAGTCACATTGTTGACAAGATTCTACTTTGGAATAACTATTTTTACTAAGGGGATTACATTCTCAAATGGAATCATCTATTGCTATGATTATTCTTCGATTGAGGTCAATCATTGATGTGGCTTTTCTCTTGATGAGAACCACTTATTAATGTGATATATTATTGATTGGAGTCGGTTATTTATGAATATTTAATCTATGAATATAAGAAGACTATGTAGCTATACTTGAGATTATTAAGATATTCTTAGGACTAGGTTGTCTATCCAATGAAGGGAATATTTTGGAAAGATGTTTATGCAAAGTTACTCTATAAACTAGAAAAGATTGTATGTTATATCTAGGAAGTAGAATATCCATCAAAGGGGGAAAATAACTTATGATTATGTTGGTAGAGATACCATAGTGTTTTGGAAAAAAGGGGAATAGGTTACTTTTGAGGTTAGGGATTACCTAAGGAAGGAAATTACCTAAGCATAGTATACAAATGGTCATAATCCAAACCAAGATCTAGAAGTGTATGTGAATAGGGAGACTGTCACTCAAAGTAGTGGGTGAGAATACTTTGGCCAAAGTAGTGTAAGTTGCCACTATTTACACTGTCAGTTCATTGTGCTCCTTTTATGCGTTCTAGTTCAAAATTTTCATACTCATAGAATGATGACCGTATGAATAGGTTCTAGTTTTTAGAACACAACACTAAGCTCAGATAGGCTATTGTTATAGGGTTTACCAACCAATCTCGTCGTCGAAGGGTAAGGCTATCTTTTCATATGTGACAGATGTGCGGGGGACCACATTTGAGTCTGTGGTTGGTAGAAAAGTGCTTGAGTGATGCTTCTCCTCAATAGTTGGTGGCCGAGGTTTGCAGATGTTTGTGCTAGCATTGGGGACAGTTGGAGTGTAGGCACCGATGAGCGAGGATATTTACAAGGTATGCACCATTGCAACGACATCAAGATCAGTTTGTATATCTATTGTTAGATGAAGCTCAAAAGAGCTATGTATGTATTATGTACCCATTTATATGGAAGGATGTAATCATGAATGATAATATTGGTTCATTAAATATGACATATATGTTATGGAAATATTTGTGAAATTACAATGGAATGCAATGGAAGTTTATAAATAGTGTTATTTCAAATGTGCATGTAATTTACATTATGGAAAGAATTTTTTTTATTGCTATGTCATGGCATCATAGAATATTCACTTAACATGAAATCTTTGGAATTTTACTAAGTAGAACAACGGGGTTGTTACATGTGGTATAAGAGCTACTAGGTTCAGTTCTGGAGCCTATTATCTCATTATGTAAGGGTTACGTAAACCTTATCGAAAGATAAATGGTTGAAAAGTTCTTATGGCAAGATGGCAAGAAGAAAGAACAAAGGGAAAAGAAAAGGAAGATAAGATTCCAGTAAACTTTTTTAAGTTTGGGACTAGATAAGATTCATCCCTAAAGTTGAAAACTCCTAAACCAACAACTCATTATGAAACCCTCTTGGATTATGGAAGATTATGCAATCGGGTTATGTAGGAAGGTTATGAAGGATATCTAATATGTACCTTCACCCTACTAAATAGTTAGAATGACTCTAAGGGGATAGGAAGAAAATGAAATAATCCCTTATTAGTAGCAACCTATAGTTGCAAGGAGTCAAATATTTTTGGATTTAAGTAAGTATACTATGAATCTATGAGTATGCGTTAATGGAATAAATTGGAAACTTCAAACGAAGTAGATAGTCAATGAAGGAGGTATCCAAGAAGTTGGAGAACTCTTGACAAGAATCTAATTTTTGTGCAAGACTAAGAACTTGCAAGAAAGGAGTTAGCACCTTGGAATAAGGGAAGAGACCATAATGGTCAGAAGTGAAGCAATCAAATAAGTGGACATGGTTCCACCGACCAAGAATTGGGACAAAGTCACTTGGATAGGTGATTGTAAGAAAGAAACTTGAAAAGGGTAAGTCGGATTGGCCCAACAAAGGTTCAGTTAATACTAACTTTGGTAGAAGTGTAGATTGAACACACCAACTTGTCAATAGAAATAAACTTATGTTTAGAGGTTCCAAAAGGATATGGGATACAAAGTGACACTATGTGTCAAATCAATAGAATTAACAAGGAAACAACACTCTAAGTTGAGGACACATCAACAAAAGAGGCTTTGTGGATATGGAAATTCCTCCACAAAAGGGATATTGGTATACATGGAAAAGAGAATTAGAGGGCCTCTTAGCTTGTAAAGTTGCTAATTATTCAATAGATCTCTTTATTGACGATCCAATTATTGAATCTATGAGATTAGAGATCAGTGATGAATTTAATTTTGGAAAAAGTATATTCAAGGCATGCCATAGAGGCAAGGAAAAGGTAATAGAAAGCCAACGACAAGGAATGATAAGTCATTTCAAGAAAGAAAATGTTTGCTAGGAGTTCAAATTTGAGTTGATCGAATGTCATGGAAACACTAAGGGGGAAAGAAAGAGAGTGGATTGACTCAGATAAAGTACCCCACCCAACGAAAATCATAAATGTATTTTTGATTTGGAAGAACTTTTGACTTCTTCATAAGTCATGATGATAGTATATTTCATGACCATGAGAATAAAGTATTGGAATTATTGAAAGATAATGAAAAGGTCAAGGATTATGACCAATGAGAAAGGAATATTATCACTCAATACTTGATTGAAAGATCAATTGTTATTAGCATTGATGCCTTAGAAAAATATAGGCATATTACTTGATCAAGAAAGGAAAGATCATTTCCTAAGAAATGGTAAGGAAGGATCTAAATTACTCGTGATTTGGAGTTAATTAGAAATGTTCATTCTTGGTAATTGGGTATGCAATTAAATTTGATATCTTTTAGGAACCAACATGATTGAATGAGGATTGTTACTTGAAATTGGTACCGATGCTCACCAGGAAAGATAGATTGAGCTAAAAATCGGATTATAATTTTGAAAATGATTTAAGGACAAAAGAAATCCAAGGTATGGATGTCCTAAGATAAAGGAGATTTCTCTCTGCAAATTATCTAGCTATTAAACTAGAGAATCAAATATGGAATGAGTCCATGAAAAAGGTTTTCACTTAAACAAGAATAGACTATTTTGGGATGTAAAAGAGCCTATGTACCCACAATTTTGGAAGATTAAGGAATGAAATGAGGAAATCGATGTCATAGTTAGGACATTGGAATGACAAAGTAATTTGTCAGATGAGGAACCACTATAATTTGGAAAAACATAGAGTAAGATGTTGCAAGTAAGGTAGCAAGTTAGTGTCCAATGTGCCAAGAGATGAAGACAAAATGTCATCATCGACAAGACGTGTGTGCTCTCTTGAGATTCCAGAAGGAATGTGATATAACACAAGATAGTTTAATCTGTCTAAGTCAATGGAACTGACATAATATTATGGTGAACAGAATCACCAAGGTAACCAATGCTGGTTGGAAATTTGATTTAGAGGATTTTGGTCCTAAATAATATATTGTGTGAAGTAGTTGCTTAGTGTCCCTGAGAGGGTTATCTCAAATGAGAACAAGGAAATAATGATAAGGTTTTATAAACCATGATCATACTATGAGACATTCAATTGAATGAATGCTCAATATATTATTGTAGCCGAATAGGAAAAAGTAATAAATCAAATCTTGAACGATTTGTAGAATACTTATAAACTTCTATTATTGAGGTTTGATCCATTATATGGAAAGGAAGGTTGAAAACTCTATTAGGCTGAAATAGGCTAAAAAATGAGGTTAACCTTAAACTAGAAAAGTTGTTAATGGAATAGAAGATCGAAAGATCAATGAGAAAGTTTGTTGATACAAAGCTTGAAATATGAAATAGTATCGTTATGTTTGAAATTGACAGGTGTCCAAGAGCAATGTTATGCTCAAGATGGACAAATAGTCAGGAACATTACTCTCATGATTAAGGAAAAAGGATGTGTTAGTGATGGATGGACTTGGTTTCTGATATTGTCCAAAGGTGTAAATAGCAAAGAGAAGGATGGGACCCACGGTGTAGTGCACAATGCACCAACATTCCTTTTATATTTGGATTATACTAAGGATAAATTCATTAGCCAATCTAAATGTGTCTTCCAGTCATCGTGGTAAAGGTGTCATGTGGAATATAGTTACTATTGTACTTAGGATGTACATACGAGGTAATATGATTATAATGTATAAATCTCTTTGAGAGAGAAAGTATGTGTAAGGCACACAAGTTCTCTTTATACTTTAGCAAGGACACTCTATGTCAGGTCTAGGAAGGACAAGATAGCAAGGAGTGATGCTACAAGAAAAGATTATAAAATAATCTTTCTTACATGAATTGAAAAAGGTAAGTAAAACCTTTATTTGACTTTATCTATATGTTAAAGTGCTTCAAATCATTGGGGACAATGATTTACAAGGGGGGAAGTATGTCACACCCCGTCTTGTTATTACTGATTTACTTTTACCTTCATGGGTAAATAGGATGGTAAATGCAATCATAATTTTGATATGTTTGTAAATGAATGGAATATTGAAATAGGTATTATGTGAAAGTGTTGATAAATACTTTGAAAGAGTAGTTATGTTTACATTGATGAAGAGCATGCATTGCTATATGAATATGCTAAAGTTTAAGATGCATATGGATTTATTATGAACGTAGATAACTACCATTGCAAATGTGCTAAGCTGGTTGTAGGGACATGTTCAATCCTCCGAAAGGGAGGGGAAGTATCACTCAAGAGAAGTGCTTTGTCGAATAAACCTAAATGAAACCTATCTAAGCTCTCACACACACTCACAATAGAATGGTTGAGTCAAGTCATAGTATCGGGAATTGGTAACTCTTCCTTTAGACATGATGTGTTTGCATTAGTAAGGGTCTTGATTACTGTTGAGTGCATTCTTGGATGATGTTTATATGTTTGGAGCTTATGAGTTATTCCTTATGTTACTATGCTTGATTGATGAAGCGAACACAAGTTGAATGTATATATACGTATGCATATGCATGTCAACGATAGACCATACACATGGAGGAGCATGCACATGAGAGTACATAGGTAGATGTACCTATGCATGATTATGAACGGGTTGCTTATGAGCATGGTGTTATCAAAGGGACAATGCGACATGTAAGTATATATGTACATATACATCACACGTATATTTCTTATCAACAAGATAGTAATTGTATATGTGCTTGATTGATCGTAATTTGGTTGAGTCTCTTTGATATGAGTGAGACATTCCTTGTGGGTGTATGTACATATCTACGTTGATAAGAATATATACATTGGATGTATATATGTATATATGTTGAATGGCAACTCATGCATACAATTATATAATATGCATATGAGTATCAGTTGCGCGTTTATGATATATGCATATACCTACACACTTTGTATCTACTTATAGACGAAGAAGAATATGTATGTGTCTAATATTATAAATATTAGATAATGCTAATATATTGATATATATAGGTGTACATGCATGTATTTCATAATACATACATACAAACATATATATATATTAATATATGATATACTTTGAACGTATATATTAGTATACATATATTAGTATATATATTTCTATATGTATATATATATATGTATATATATATATATATATACATATATATATGTATATATATATACATATATATATACATATATATGTGTATATATATATACATATATATACATATACATATATTTCTATATGTATATATATATATCTACATATATTTCTATATATATATATATACATATATTTCTTCTAGTTTTTGACATAATTTTTTTGTATTTTTTGACACAACACAAATCTTCTTATAATTTTTGATAAATTTTTATATTTAAATTAGTAAAAAAAAAAAAATAGAATATATATATAATGATTATAATATATAGAATATATATATCATTTATAATATAAGAAATATATATATAGAAATATTTCTATATATATATTATGGAAAATATGTTCATATATATATATATACATACATATACTAGCATTCATGCTATGGAAAATATGTTTATATATATATATATATATATATATATATATACATATACTAGCATTCATGCTATGGAAAATATGTTTATATATATATATATATATATATACATGTTTATATACATATATATATATATATATACATGTTTATATACATATATATATATACATGTATATATATATATATATAAATAAGAGCATTCATGCTGGGAAAATATGTTTATGTATTATATTTCTATATATGTATATATATATTTCTATATATATTTCTATATATATATATATATATATATATATATGAAAAATATGTTTATATCTTCCATGTTTTAATGTATATATATAGAAACATATTTGAATATATATATGGAAAATATGTTTATATATTATATTTCTATATATATGTATATATATATATATATATATATATATATTGTATAGAAATATAATATATAAACATAAACTCACTATAAACATATTTTCCATGTGAATGCTAGATGTGTATATATACATATATATACATATATATATATACATATATATATATATATATATATACATATATATACATATATACATATATATACATACTTTTCTATACTTTATATATATATATATATGCATATATATATATATACATATGTATATATATGCTCTCATATACTGCTAGCATTTATATATGGAAAGAATATGTTTATATATATATTTCTATATATATGTATATATCTTTCTATATATATATATATACTAGCATTCATGCTATGGAAAATATGTTTATATATAAATATATATCTTGTGTATTGATGAAAATAGTATAGGGTGCTTCATATTATAGCGCTGAATTTTCAATGAAGCACATAGCTTTAAAGAGCCTTGACTAAATCTTTTAAATATCAAACAAATGAAAAGATATACCTTGTGAGCGCATGAAATAATGAAGGCTGATTTACAAATATATTATGCAAAGTATTTGAGTTCAATTTATACATGTATTCTACAAAGAATAGAGGCCGAACCATGAAAGCATTTCCTATAACCTTTAAATGTTGAAAGACAATGCATGAAATGAATTAGGCACAACAAGTAAGTCTTATAAGACTTAGTCAAACATAACAAAGGAAACGTGAGAATATCGAAGCTTGTTGTGTAATATGTTTTGAACGCATGATAATAGGAAAAACAAACAAGTAAATGTGCAAAGTCAAAGAAAGATGGATGCTATAAAAAGGGGAGTCGATTCATCTTTCCCGGGCAATGAAATAAGCTATGACCAAGTCGACCTTGCTTGTGTGTAGTCTGCAAATAGAAGACTATTTCAATGAGTTAAACTGGGCAAAAGAGATAGGGAAGTTGGCTGCAACATGGTCCCAAAATATGAAAGCTTTGTTGATGTGGAAGTCCATTTTAGATGCAAGTTGATTGCCATCATTTGGGCATGTGCACATTTGAATCAGTCTTTAGTTGTTGCTAATTAAAAGGGTTGATCTTTAGGATAATATGTTGAGTTTACACTTAGATTTTTGCCACCTTTTAGCTATATGAAGTGAGTCAACTTGCATGAAGAAAGGTGTCAACTGGCATGCCTTTTTTGTAGGCTATAATGTCTCAATTTTCTGTATAAATAGGGAGGCTAGTTCTCTCATTTAAAACACACATTTCTACAAATCTATTCTACTGCAAATATTTATAGAGCTGCATTTTGTGAGAGCTAGAGTTATTTTGAGAGAGTATAGTGTTACTTTGTGAGTATAGTATTACCTTGCGTAAGAGGCTTGGTGATGAATTGCTTTGAGAGGATAAAGTGTTACTTTGAGAGAGTTAAGAGTTATTTTGAGAGAGTAGAGTGTTACTTTGTGAGAGTATCGTATTACCTTGTGTAAGAGGCTTGGTGAAGAATTGATTTGAGAGGATAAAGTAAAGTTTGAAAGTTGTTGTTGGAGGGTTGTGCATCAAGTCAGTCAATTGGATCACGCGTATTACATGCATGAGGATCGAGTCTTCTCTTATTTGTCTTTATTTATGAAAGAATGAGATTTTAATGCTTTGTTTGGTACTACTTGAGAATACTTGCATTAGGAAGTCATAACATTTGCTTTGGAAAGGAAAAATAAGTTATTTTATGCTTTTCTATGAAAGTGCTTCTATTTACTCCATAATGGGAGTGTTTGTTTATCAGTGGTATTATATATCGGGAATGATGAAATATGATTAAAGTATCTTAATACTCCTATACATCCTTTATAGGGATTAGATATTGATGTTCCAAACATAGATAATTTACGCTATGTGTATAATGTGAATTGTATCAACGCCATGAAGTAACTTGACACTTTAGCTTATTATGCTAGGAAACCTGGGGAATGATAGGGTTAGCATTGCAACAAAGGTGAAGGTATGAAAAGTATGATGTGACATTATGTAAACCACATCAATTATCTTTATTGAAATGATCACTTGGTCATACGTCACTCTCAAATGAAATCCTAGGTTTGGAATAACCTAATGAGTCGAGAAGTTTATTTGAGGAAACCCTAGGTTAGGAGTTACCTACTAGGTTGAGAAAAGTACTTGAATACCATTAAAAACTATAGGTTGGGATTACTCTACATGGTTGGGTAGATTAATTGGTCTTGTTTGGAACATATAGGTTCAGATTAACCAATATGAATGGACTAGTCATTAGATGATGTTTTATCCTAGGATTAGGATATATCAAGGTTAAAAATTTGATCACTTGAGTTTATGGAGTACTATATGCTTAGAACTATAGGTGGGATTACTTATTGAGTTAAAGTGGATAATTGATTAGTTGCTTTACACTCTTGAAATGAAGTCACATTGTTGACAAGATTCTACTTTGGAATAACTCTTTTTACTAAGGGGATTGCACTCTCGAATGGAATCATCTATTGCTATGATTATTCTTCTATTCAGGTCAATCATTGATGTGGATTTTCTCTTGATGATAACCACTTATTAATGTGATATATTACAGATTGGAATCGGTTATTTATGAATATTTAATCTATGAATAGAAGAAGCTTATGTAGCTATACTTGATATTATTAAGATATTCCTAGGACTAGATTGTCTGTCCAATGAAGGGAATAATTTGGAAAGATGTTTATGCAAAGTTACTGTGTAAACTAGAAAAGCTTGTATGCTATACCTAGGAAGTAGAGTATCCATTGATGGGGGAAAATAACTTATGCTTATGTTGGTAGAGATACCATAGTGTTTTGGAAAAAGGGGAATAGGTTATTTTTGAGGTTAGGGATTACCTAAGGAAGGAAATTACCTAAGCATAGTATACGAACAGTCATAATCCAAATGGAGCTATAGAAGTGTATGTGAATAGGGAGATTGTCACTCGATAATGGGTGGGAATACTTTAGCCAAAGTAGTTGAAGTTTCTACCGTTTACACTGTCAATTCAATGTGTTCCTTTTATGAATTCTAGTTCAAGATTTTCATACTCGTACAATGATGACCATATGAATAGGTTCTAGTTTTTAGAACACAACACTAAGCTTAGAGAGGCTATTGTTATGGGGTTTACCAACCAATATCTTCGGAAAAGGGTAGGGCCATCTTGTCATATGTGACAGATGTGTGGGGGACAACATTTGATTCCGTGGTTGGTGAAAAAGCACTTGAGTGATGCTCTTCTCAATAGTTGGTGGCCGAGGTTTATGGATGTTTGTGCTAGCATTGGGGACAATTAGAGTGTATGCACCAGTGAGCGAGGACATCCAGAAGGTATGCACCATTGCGGCGGCATCAAGATCGATTTGAATATCTATTTCCAGATGAAGCTCAAAAGAGCTATGTATGTATCATGTACCCATTTATATGGAAGGATGTAATCATGAACGATAATCTTGGTTCATTCAATATGACATCTATTTCATGGAAAGATTTGTGAAATTACAATGGAAGTTTGTAAATAGTGTTATTTCAAATGTGCATGTAATTTACATTATGGAAAGAAATTTTTTTATTGCTATGTCAATGGCATCATAGAATATTCACTTAACATAAAATATTTAGAATTTTATTGAGTAGAACACTGAGGTTGTTACAATTGGGCTCAAGGTCAACCTATTCCTCAAGGAGGAATGTTAGTGCATATAAATGTAGGGAAACCAATTCATGCAAAGGATCGAATTCTTATGTCATTTTCTTGTAAATTTGGGATACTTGTGTTCTATTTCCTTTTGTGGATGAAAAACCCATAGGAGTTGTGTTCATTGGACGAAAACTCAGTGTTCACTAGGATTAGAGGACAAAACCCCTTTGGTTCCTAAGGGCATTCTCATTTAGGGATTGCATTTGAGCTTCAAAGATTTTGTAAGAAAGTTGTATTGTTGTTATTTGATCTGTGGAAGTAATTGTAAATCATTTTGGATCATTTTCTGAATTATAGTCAGTATATAATACATTCATTATGGATCTCTCTTCATATTTTGGAGTAATATTTGTTGTGCCTATTTTGCTATGTTTAAATTCCATCCGATAATTAGTATTTGTTAAAATTATATCTTACAAACATTACAAGTAGATGCCAACACAATGGAAGATAATGAAGGGATAAATTATTAAGAGTAGGTACAACTAAAGTTTGACCAACAACTGCCATCTCACATAAGTGTATAGCATTATGGTCGGCCTTCATTGTGATCACCTCATTATTAGCAATAAACTTCACATAACGGTGCAAAGTAGAGGTAACTGACCCAAAAGCATGAATCCATGGACTTCTCAAGAGAAGATTATTTGTAATGGTCTTGGCATAACATATACCAAGGTGGGCATGGTAATGGGTCCCAACGTTAAAGGCAAGATTGTTGTGCCTAAGGTTTGTCGACCAACATTATCAAACCCATGAATATACAAGGAAGAAGCAACAAGAGAAGTTGAATCAACTTTAATTTTAGGCAATAAATCAATGCTACATACATTGAGTATCGAACCGATCCTATCAATGAGACCACGTCTAATGCCAATATTGTTTTACATTAAATATAAGATGTGGTGATGAGAGAATAATTTTTCTTGGGGTAGGAAGCAAAAATAGAAACAAAAAAGATACTCACTATCTTCGGACACCTCAACAATCACATTGATATTTGCCTTGTACAAATTCATCCTCTATTGATAGAAAACAAAGTGGAATTGTACAATGTCAAACTAGCTTGTAAAACAAATGTGTAACAATGAAAGGAACAATGAAAAAATAAATCATAATAATATAATCAAAATTAAAAATTGAAAGTACAAGTAAATCCAAATATCAAACCCAAGAATACTTTATTGAATCTCAAAAGAAGAACTACCATATCACTTATGTCTAAAACAAAGAAAAAAATACAAATATAGAAAAAATTGTGAAAATAGTAAAATCATTATTTTAGTCTTTAACTTTGATAAAAATACACATATAAATACCCATATATGCTTAGCTTATCTGTGTGTAGGATTAAGGCCTACATGAAAGTGTGTGGTAAAAGCAATAATAGTATAATCTTAATCTATGAAGCTATATTGTTATTCATAGTCTGCATAAAGGCAAAAAAGAAAAGAAAAAGAGGTGATGGTAGAATCCAAAGGTGTGAACTTAAGAATGCAATACAGTATTAACAAGAAATTTTATATAAACCATAGAATGAGAAATTATAAAGAAGATGATATTATTTCAGTGTCTCAGAATTGGAATGACACCTATGAAAAGATTAAACAAGGTCTTTATGAACAGCTAAACGCATTAGATATCTCTGCTCTACAGCGGGAAATGTTACTACAGAATAGAAATAATATATCACTGCAACAAAAGAGGATGGAACGTGGGTTTATCAGTGTAAAATTCTTTTGTTAAATCGTTGTAAGAAGGGAATGAGTCATATGAAACAAAACAAAAATACCATTTGCATGTAGAATCCAATGAATATACTTACTGTTGTTACCATGAGCCACAAAATTTAGAATTATAGAAAGAGAATTTGGTGAAGAAAGATGGGTTGGAAAAGTTCGTTTTAAAACCTTAAAAACAGTTGTGTAAAAAGGACATTTTGCATGGAGAATCATCAGATGCCAAGAATATAATTTCTAGCATCTGTATTTTGTATGGCACTCTAGGATTAGACGAAGATGCTTTCTTTTGTTAAACTTTTATTCACTATAATGTTAAATATGGAATCAATACAGAGTATTAAGAATATCTCATGTTTTATACGTAGAATATATGTTAAGAATATCTCATGTTTTATATGTAGAATATATGTTAAGAATATCTCATGTTTTATATGTAGAATATATGTAAAATGGAACATTGAAAGTGGCTTGAGTGTAATAAGGAGAGAGCTTAGAAAGAATATATGAAGGATATAATAAAATCTTTATTAGAGGGATAAAAAATAAAAGAAAATGAAATCGAGTCAATAATTGGGAAGTTTATGGTAGAAATGATTTTTAATATTTAGGGACTGTTTATGTAAATGTGAAGGCATCTTTGTAATGGTGAAAACTTTTGTGACAACATAGTGATAATAAAATATCGATTAAGGACAAGCATATTGGTAAACATGAATTCTAAATAACAGATAGGAAAACACATGTTTGTCGCTTAGATCATAAAATAGTTAAGATTATGGTTAAAGTGAGTCCTAAAATTACATTAGGGACGCATATGTTCAAATGGGTGCAATTTGTAGATTTGGAATTGCAAGGTATATAATTTTTTACTCTACATTTTGTCTTAGCTTTAGCAAGCTCATGTCACTACATGATCTATAGCTTAGTTAAACTACAAAAAGTAAAATGCATAAAATAAATTACATAAAATTTAGAATGTATCTTGATGTACACTATAAAAATGATATGTTATAATTCCTTCATATAGAGTTTATATCTCTAGATTTAGATCTATAAAACAAACATGTTGGGAAAACTAACCTACAATGCAAACATGTCAAATGAAATATAGCCTACAATACAAGTATGTTAGCATGCACTATATCTAATCCAACATATACAAAATACATGCAAAAGGAAAGCATTCCAAAGGTACACGAGATATAAGGGTTTGTGCCCCCCTTCAAATAATTGCATCAAATGAGTGTATGCAATTGATTTTAAGGTAGATAGAAGGGGATTTTAATGTAAAAGATCATATGCTTCCCAACTTCAATTATATTTTTCCCCCAAAATATATGCAAATAAAATATATATGAAGCTTGTTACCAAAGAAGGTGAAGTGCACCCACATTTATCCCCACAAAATAGCAACAAACATGAAAATCAAGCTATTAGTACCACATAATAGGTAATGACATATTAGATGAACCTGTAGATATAAATAAGGATAGCCAACATAAGAAAGAGGGCACATAAATTTTGGGGTGAGCAAGGTAGAGGCAATATCAATGTCATGCATTGATGTTCAAAATATCATTATGAGGACAAAAAATATGTAAATTATTGGATTAGAAAAATAGAGGTGATTCTCAATAGCATGCATCATCTAAAAAACTTTAGATATGTATGCACAAAGTAGTAGGAAACACATGTAGAGGATTGTAGAACACATAGAATCATTAACAATGTGTCCATAATAGCACGAAGCATACAAATAAGAGAAAATAGGAAACTCACGGTGAGACTGTACAGGGGATAGTATAATACCATTTTGTGATCTATATGAGTTGATTGGGTATCATTTGTACATAATGTTTTGATGAAATAACCATGAATAGTGTTTTGTGTTATTACATAATTATGATTACATAGAGTAGATATGATATATGTGATTATCATACTACGAGATATTACACATGCCTTCATTTTCATGTACGAAAGCATGTTGATATATTAAAGTAATAGGGCTTTGACTATGATATTCTTTTATTTGATTTAATGTGTTTAATCAAGCACGCATGACCTTTATAAATATTTGTCCAATAGAAGGTATGTGGAGGATAATTCCATGGATATTGCATCACCGTCTCACTTCTCCTAAATAGAATCTCAAGATATTTTCCTATGTATGAATCAATTACCTAGCCTATATGGTCTTGTGCCAAACTCTATAACACATTTGTGTATGTGTTTGACCTCATTTTCATGGTTGGTTTATTATTTTGTTAGTTTTTTCAAATATTTCAATTCTTAGTGAATGTTTTGATTAAGGTGAAAACACAAGAAGGGCCCAGAACCAGTACATAGTAGCCAAAAAGTAAAAAAAAATGAGTTTCTCAAGGAGTGAGATTGAAACTAACAACACAAAATTAAAAAAGAGAATAGAACTAGAAGGGACCAAAAAAATATGACCAAGACAACAAGAGAATGGAGGGGACCAATTACATTTCCATGAGAATTTTAAGATCACTAATGGCTTGCCATTCACGATTCATAAACTCTATTTTTTCTTCAAAGATTGCCTCCAAAGACTTGGAGCTCTATACACCAACATTGTTAGTGGAACTTAGTTTGAACAATAGTCTTTCCCTTAGCAACCTATCTTTTAGCTTGAGTTTTTTTATCGGGGCCAGTCAAAGAAGTGTTGGTCTAGTTTTCATGATGTTTAACTCTTCTCTTTTCCAGCTCATAATGAAACACATGCAAAGTGGTGGTCGTTTTCTTCACCATTTCTTTACTGAAGTGATGATTTTCTTCATGTTGTTCTTAATGATTTCTTGATTATTCTTGAGAGAATCCACCTCTTTCTCTAGATGATCCCATTTATTAAAATTATTAGCTAGGATTTTCACATAATCCCAAATATATTTCTTAATCACGTCTATCTTCTAGTTGAGGACTTCAAAGAGGGTGACAAACTCCAAATTTTGGATTTTCATCTTAGTGATATGCTACTAAGCTAGCTACCATTTAAGAATATCATTCTGTATGTTGATGGACTTAAGTAGGGTGTTAAATTTTCCTCTAGGTTGAGGCATGAACTACAATGTGCGTTCTCCTCCATGAATCTCATAGAGAAAGTGTCTTGTGAACCATGGCGAGAAGAGGGCCCAAAAAACAAAGGAGGTTTACCCTTAAACAAATTGAATGAGTCTAAAGGGTTAGCAAATTCAAAGGGCACCTCTAGGTTGGGATGGTCACAAAGGGGGCTAGGGGCATAGGAGAGAAAATTTCCCTTGACTTTGGATCTAGTATTGAAGCTAGGGAAATCTAGGTCCTGCACAAGATAATTAGTAAATGAATCATCATCATCAGAGGTGGAGTTAGTGGATCCAAATAAAGGATTAATGAAGGATACCTTGTGTTTATTAACACCAGAGGGAGAAGGGGAAGGTTCCATACCGAAGGCAAGCACCAAACTAGCCTGTAGGGAGCATAGATTAGTAGAGGGGTAGGGCTGACAAATTTGGGGTTTTGGTAGTGGGGGCCTCCTCATAATGGAAAAGGGAAGGGTTATAAATCTATGGATAGATAGGAGGGGATAGGTTTTGGGAAAGGTGGAAGTGATAAAAAATAGATAAGCACCTGATGTAGGGGTGACTTTTTTTTAGCCAAGAACACTTTTTGCATAGATTCTTCCAAAGAAGAGTAAAGCCAAAAAGAAAAATTCATCTTCACATTACATAAAAAATGATTGAGAATGGGAAAGATATAAGAGTGGAACATTTTGTACCTCCTCTCTAGCATGATGTAATGCATTAGAACCTTTTCCACCCTTTTACAAACCCTAAGGAGATCTTCCCAGTTGAAACCATCTTGTAGGCGATTAAATTTTTACCTCTCTTAAGAAACCTTTTCATGTCTTAAAATGGTAATGACCCTTCACCTTCTTGGTGATACAAACACTTTCTAGCTATAGACTCATGGTTGAAACAATCACCTCCTCAAAGATGTGGAATGAGATACCCTACATAGTAAATTTAATGGAGATGATGGTGTCAAAACCATTCATTGCCTCCAAATATGAAGAAATATTTCCCTTCTACAAAATTCCCCAAACATCCATCCCATATTTAAATTTTTTACAACTTGAAAACTTTTTTTTAAGTAGGTTGCCATCCATAGTTAAGGAGAGGTAATAGTTGAAAATTTGGATATAGAGAGGGCTAATAAATTTGTATGGGATAACAAGTTTGAAAACCAAAGTGAAAATGTAGAGAATAAACGATGAAGTAATGAAATTACTTCCCTCTCCATACCATTATTATTAACTCTTTAGAGAGTTCTTCCCCTCGTGCTAAGGAGACCATTACCAACATCCTCCAACATATATTTAATTATTAATCTATGTGCCATTTTTTACTTGGAGCCTGCTATGATCCAAGAGCATGATGAGAAATCATTCCAAGTTAGGATGCCTTTAATTTAGGTGCTTAGGTTGGGGAGAGCATCGACCAAGCAATTGCCTTCTCTATACACATGTTGGACTTTGATTTCATCAAAGTTAACCAACTTTAATTTCATTTCATGAATTAAATATTCATAAGACCAACAAGGGAAGACCTTAGAGCATATCATATCAATCATATTTTTTTAGTCTCCTTCTAGGATTATTTTTTTTATACCTTTGCTCGCAACTAATATGACACCTTGAAAAGGAGCAGTTGCTTCAACAAAGTTACAAGATTGGATTCATAGGTTCTCAGCATAGGCATCAATCACCTAGCCCCTATCATCCCTTATTAGATCACCCTCACCCAACATACTTGGGTTACCCTTAGAAGAACCATCAAAATTATTTTTGTACCAACCAAGATCAGGGGGTCTACCTAGTTGTCTTACAACAAACCAAATTGGAGAGGTCACCTTTAACCAATTTATCAGAGTCTCCATATTTTAGCTATCTTCTCTTCAGGACCCGAGGGGTTGAGCTTAGGTTTCCAAAGATTAGCCATCCTAATGTTTTCAACAATATTGTGAAAAATTAGATCAACTAACAACTCCGAAGTTTTGGATTGATTTATAAAAATTCTATTATTTCTTTCTTTCCATAGGCCTCAACCCACATAGAGAAAAATTTCCACCATAATTTCTTAATCAAGGGATGAAGGAAGGGGGGACTTCTAGCTATCTGTAATACTTCGAACATTATCCTACCACATTCATGCAATATAAAAGTTGTACCATGGATCTTTTTCTTGACATTATAGGCATAATTGTAGTGGATTAGAAGATGATCTATGCTCTCTTCATTATGTTCACATAGCGAGCATCTATTCCCCATGTGAAATCCTTTTTTTAGGTTGTCTATAGTCAGGATCTTATTGTAAAAAACTGTCCACCAAAAGAAATTGATTTTAGGAATATTTTTATACATTCAAAAGAAATAGGTTGAGAAGGATCGATCAATTTATAGTCAGATTTAGAAAAATAGTTCCTAGAGTAGTCAACAACTCAAATAACTTTATCCCAAAGCGATCTTTTATAAAATCTATGGTTAGAAATAATGTTAAGAATTTTAGAGGTAGAAATATTAAAAGGATGGTCAAACTAGTTGGTAGAAATCCT
>VDFB02117987.1:0-29681 GCA_007258455.2 Sequoia sempervirens | reverse complement strand
TTTTATCGCATGTCTATGTGTATTATTACCTTGTAGTCTTCTTTTGCAGGATGGTGGATATACAGGGACTTGTTTGCAGATTTGGGTTGTTATGTTGATAGCATGAAGTTCTACCTATGATAGTTTGTTTACCCTAGTTTTTGGTATGGATAGTTTTGGATGAGCTAGCAACTTGTTGTGGTTGCTATTCCAATTTTGGTATGAGTGTGGCAGTCACTCAGAGTCTTTTGTTATCATTTGAATTCGATGCTTGTGTTCATGTATAGATTGGTGCAGGTTTCAGTGACAGTTGATATGTTTCACCATGGCATATTCCTTTTCCTATCATGGGTAATATGATGTGAGGATTTCTTGCTTGAGATGGTGGTTATCATGGTTCCTTTTGCAGGTATCTTGTTGGAGCACAAAAGCATGTTGAAGAATCAATGGTACATGGTTGGCTAAGGGATGTTTATTCCCTTGTTGAGATTTCCTATGGGTTGATTTACAATGTATAATGTCAAGTGGGAGAATGTTGGGATAAGGTGCCATTAACCTTGTAAATCCCAATATTGTATTTATTCCATTTATTATTCTTAATTTGTAATTACCCATAAGGGATGAATAAGTTTCACCGACAGTTTATTACAGAGTTACTTTTACTACTCAAGGAATCTTGGTAAATAGTAAATGAGGTGAGGTGGAGAATCTTGGTGCCTATCTTTGGGAAATGTATTTTTGGGCTATTATGACGCATGTCATAAGTTTGTAAGAGTATCTATGACAACTTACAACTGTCATAAGGTGTAAGAGATTCTATGACAACATATGACAACTATTATTATCTTGTAAGTTCCTATTCTTGGTTCTAGGCGCCTATATTGGGAAGATGCCTATGACAAGTGTAAGGGAATATGTAAGAAGATAATTTTGGTGTATCCCAAGATAGAAATATTGGATTTTTTCCATCTCCCATGAATTCCTTTGGTGGGTACTCATTTTGTATAAATATGAGACTTGAGAGTGAAGTTTGTGAGAGAGAGAGTAACAAGAGTAATAGGGTGCTGCAGGATTGAAGACTCAAGAGGAGATTGGAAGTGGATGTATTGTAATCTTGTTTTGAAGATAATACAACTTGGGCCTCTCTTCTTGGTGGAGTTTTTTCCCGCAAGGGTTTCTCCACGTAAAAACTGTGTTATGAGTTTATTCTTCTGTTCCATTGCTACCTTGTGTTGTGAAATCTTGCATTCTTATGTTGCTGATTTGTGCCTCTTTGTTGCTGCTATCTTATGGTGATTTTATTGCTGTTATAAGTTCATCTAAGGTGGTTTTATCAAGCATGTTAGAGTGGTTGATTTTAGCATCATAAAGAAGTTGAATCTCTTCATGGTATTTCAAGGATTAAGAAAAGTTATTTACAGATTTGCATACAATTTTCAGATTTCCATATTGTAGTAGTCAAAGCCTTGTATCTCACCAATTGGTATCATATCTTGGTGATTTTGTGATTAACAATTGGATTAGAGATTGTTCATTTTTTCCGACACTATGCAGCATTATCTGAGCCATGAAGCATTATCCAAATGGGCATTCTTTATCTGAACACCTTATCTTATCGCAAGATAATCCTTGGCATCCTTTGTGTGCTTACCATATTCATCCATCCATACACCTATCTGAGCATCCATCCATGGCATTCCATACATTGCTAGACACGGGGGGCAATTATTTACATCTTGCTTCAGGAATAAATCTTGATATGTATCCTCTTACTTATGTGGCGATTTGAACATTAGAAAATGTGAAACCAAATTAGTCAAAGCATTTGTGATCTAAAATCCAAATCACTAGCCTATGGTATATTTTGACGAGAAGACATTCCTTATCATTCTTCATCTTTCATCGAACATCAATCGATATCAGTCACATCTAAGTTGTACGTCAAATGCCACATCAAATTGTTCGAACAACTTTTGTTTCAAACAAAGCATCGACAATCCTAATCAATCAAATCCAATCAAATCCAATGAAATCATCATCATCAATCCATCACCATATTGGGATATCCTTCCCAATCATTGTGTTGCTAAACACTATCCTTGCATTGTTGTGCATCCTCAACAATGTTATCATCATCAATCCATCGACTTGAGCTATCAACCTTGTCTTCGTCTTCAACAAAATCCCAAAAAGAGCACTGATATCATCACACATATCAATATCCAAATTGTCAAAATCATACAAAAATCCAAAAAATTCCAAAAATCCAAAAATCATCCAAAACTTCAAAATTCGAAAAAATCCAAACCATCAAAAATCCAAAAACATCCAAATAAAAAATCCAAAACAATAATAAAACAGAAAATATCAAAACAATGAATCCGAAATTACATCATCTCTCTCGAAGCTTAAATATAGGCAAGGGCTAATCTTTTGATCAGCCCTAAGATGACTGCACTCAAAAAAACATTTTAAAATACCAAAATCCAAAAACATTCAAAAATAGCAACATCCAAAAAATATCTCTACAAATTTCAAAAAATCAAACATTTGCAAAATCTCAAAAACAATTTCAAAAATGTAAAATTTCAAAACATTTCTTTAAAAACATCAAAATATCCAAATATTTTAAAAAATCCATCCGCCTCATCTCGCTTTCACCCGCAATAATCAATCATCGATAATAAACTGATCATTACCTTCATCCTTTTGCAACACAAACAGAAACAACCACAACAATAGGCAAAATCAATCTTCAATCGTAAAATTGGAAGCAAACAACAAATTTTTAACACAAAATCAAAATCTTGATCATTTTCAGACATGCCAATTGACCTTATATCATTAGCCTATCAATCAACTTATCAAACCATCATCATCCTATACAATGCATGTCCTAGGATATATCGTTCTGACAATGGGTATCATTTTGGATATCACCTTGGATTCTTATCCTATCAAAACAAATCCCTTTGGCTAGAGATAAGAAGAACATTGGCTTGTTGGCATACTTGGTCTTTTTCTTTTGATTTATCTTATTGCACTCATTCCAAGGACCTCTCGATGATGTTTGAATGAAGGATTTAGAGAAATAGGAATGGGGCAATGATCATTATCTTTTGTTTGTTGTGCTTCTTGGACGTTTCTTGTAAAATAATTTAGCAAATACTTGCTTTGTTAGGTACGTCCTAGCAAGGTTTTCATATGTCAAGTGTGAACAAGAATACTCCTATCTGTTTGTTGAGTCAAAGTCCATCGCACTATGTACAATGTCATCCTAGTTCTTTATACCTTGTTGCATCATACCTATGTGTGTTATCAAAAATGAGGTAAGTAGCCCTTTTAAAATCGCCATCCTTGATAAGCAAATCATCATCATCTCTAATAAAGTCTCGTCAGATCATGGACTTGTTGGATCCTCTTGTCATCATCTCATTTCTGTGCTAACATCATAATCACCAATGCATCCATCATGCATCCATAAATCATCAGTATTCTGCATATCATCTCACAATGCATAATCATCATCATAATATAGACTTGTTAGTCTAAGTATCTACATAAATCATCCATTGCATAATCATAGCATATCACATTATCAATCTCATCTATCTCACATCATATCATCATTTAAGTTGTTTAAAATAATATAGATTTGTTATTCTAAGCATCTTAAAATCATCTCATTTGCATCATCATCCATAACCATCCATTTTGAACCTCTTTATTGTGAGATCAACCCTCAAATCAAATCTTTTCGTTCGATCTCTTGAGGGGGCAATGTACCAGTGTACTTCTTTTCGTTGAGGCATCTAAAAAATCAGAAATTTTTTCAATTTTGATCACAGCAAGTTATTATTTGAACCAACGCAACAAGTAAATTGCTTCAAAGAGGGGAAAAATGTAGACATGTTAAATTAGCATCATGCATTCAATTCACGTTCATCTGCTCATCCATAAATCAAATTCACATTCATCCATTCATTAGGAAAATCAATTTCAATATTCTAAAGGTCATCAACTTTATTTAATTTAATTTATCATTATCACCGTTAGCTAAATAAATCAAATATTTGTTTAACTAAATCTTTATCATCTTTCATCTCCTTTTTCATTTAGTTTAATCTTTAAATCTAAAGAAAAAAGGTCAAATCACCTAATCCTCCTTGTAATTAACTAAATCAGGATTAAATCTAATCTAATGCTAATCTCACCCACTTGCATTCTCTAGATATCCCCACTTGCACAAATAAATCAATTTATTGATTTATTAAAACTCTCATTTTCACTCAATATGGCCCTCAAATTTGAAAATCACGACAAGTTGATTTGTCCCTCCAACATTGCATTTATTGCTCCTTTTCTTGTCCCCCTCTCTAAATTTATTGCCAAATTTGAATTCAAATTTCCCCCCTCTTGGGCACATTTCCCAAATCTTGCACATGCATCAACCACTCACATGATGACAAGTGTCCTTCTTTCATTGGTCCAATCTTAGTCCCACATTGGTCTCTCTTCAACACTTAGCATTTTGAAAATCCTTAAATAGAGGCTTCATCCTCAAGCAAATCCTCCACAAATCCATCCACAAAGTTGATGCAAGGTCACTCTCTTCATTTGAGAACTGATCTTGTCCACACCATCTTCATCATTTGCAACATTTAGCTTATTTTAGCAAGGATTGAGAAAGGGCTTCTTTCCATAGAAGTACCAATCCACTATGGGATAGAATTTGACTCTTGTTTTTTTATGCTTTCACTTAGCTAATGTTGATAACTTACTTTGTTTGCATAGATAACATGAGCAATTATTTCATAGGGATTCTATATCTGATTTGCTTGATTTAACTAACAATACTCATGTTTGTTTGTTTTTGAGCAAAATGCAGATTTAGGGTCTCCAGATAAATATTTGTAAATTCTAATTAGGAGGGGGAAATGACTTATTGCACTGATCATTAACACCCACAATGGACAAATGGCTAGAATCAATTTGATCTTGTACTAAGAATTTGAGATGCTTACATTTTTCAATATCATGTCTATTTTGGTGATGAAAATTACAATAAGTATTAGGTTTAAAGGTGGGGGATAAAGGCTTGGTTGGATCAAGTAGCTCAGTAGGTAAAACAATCATTTGTTGTTATAGCAATTGATTCATTGTATTATGCAAAGTATCAGGTAAAGGGGTGAACTATCTCTTCACGTCCCCATAGGTAAAGAGTATGGCTACTTTAGTGGCTGCCACCTAGTTATTAACAAGTGGAGTTGGTTGTGGAAGTGGGGGATTGAACTGTATAAACCTTTTTTTTTTCTAAAGATTTTTTACTTATTTTTGTTGGTGGGGGATTAGAAGTGGATTTTGCATCATGACTAGTAACTGAGGTATGATATTCATAAAGGGCTATGTATAAATGCATGAAAGAAGGGAATTTCATCATAGTCAATTTATCCTGAATGTGAGATTGTAGGTTTTTAATAAACATATTTTGGAGATGCGAATCAGCAATCTTGACATCTACTTGAGCATACAATGACTGATAGCGTGAAATGAAATCAATAACTTTTTCATCCACATTTTTTTTACACCTCATCAAATCAGCCATTGTCTTTTTGGGAGTCATGTGCACGTTAATGTGACTTATAAAGGTATCAAAAAGCTCATTAAATGAATGGATTGAATGGTTTGGTAAAGAGGAAAACCACTCTGAGGCAATATCCTTTAAGGTCCTAGGAAACAATTTAGCTAACATTTTATTGTCCAGGAAAAAATCACTACACAAGGTGCTATAGGCATTGACATGATTAGTAGGGTCTCCTTTGCCTTTATACTTCTCAAACCTAGGCTTCTCAATTCCCTGTGGCATTGGGGTCTTAATATTTCTAGAGATAATATACTACTATGGACATAGTAAGTGGGTGGTGCATTTTGACTTTGATTTATGGTGGAGATTTGTTGTTGCATGGAGGAAACAGTGTGAAAGAGTTGTGTTATAAGGGGATCGGTATAAGTGGTATGAGGTGGAAGAGAAAGTGGCGATGGATTGTATGTAGTGGTAGGACAAGTGAAGGGAGCACTAATAGGGGTGAAGGTAGCGGAAGATCAAATATTCTATACCACAAAGGAACTAGGAATGCTAGTTGGAATGGCAAAGGAAGGAGTCACATGACTAACTTGTTGTAGCTTGAGGAGTAGTATAGGTGGGTATGGATGCAACTATTGAAGGATGAGAAATGTGGGATCATCCTTGGCTAACCATAGTGGTTGCTAGTAGAGATGTGCTAGGGGCATGTTTTTGATATATCTCAACAATGTGTTTCATAACATCTAAGCACTTATCACTTTCAAGCAATTGATGGATGTTATCTATAGCAAGAATAGTACTGGTTGAAATGTTTTCAAGACACAAGCTATGTTGAAGATGTGCTAAATCCTCATGAATGTTAACTACTTTGTCTTGCAAAATGGAACTAGTTTGTGTGTCAACATGCATGTTATTGGAAGGAAAATGGGTACCAGTGGTAGTATCCATGCGTAATGCACCATTGTCAATACCAAGAGTAGGAGCTCTTGATATCCCAAGGTCCACAACGAAAGTGCTATCATGGGAAGCCATGAGTCTAGAACTTCGTCTCACTAAATTATTATCAATAGGGCACCAAACACTCATACAAGTACCACAAAAGGTGGGATGAATTCAAATGCAAACTATGAACAATAAAATGCGAATAACAAAAAAATTGTAAACTAAAATAGGAAAACAGTAACAAAAAATAGAAATGCAGGAAAAACTGTGAAAATTCCAAAAATTGTTGTACCAAAAGTGCAATTGGACTGATTCACCCAATGCGGTGAATGAGTCCAGGGATGTATTTCTTTTTTTTGTTTTTTAGAAAATTTAAAATGATTTTTATGCTTTTTAGATGCAAAATGAAGATGAAATTGCATATTTTTTAGATTTTTAATGATTTGATGTGCAAAAATGAAATCTATATGATTCTTTCACTAATGCAATTTTAGAAACCCTAGGATGCAAAAACAAAACAAAAACTAATGCAATGTTGAATTGTAATATAAACCTAGGATGCAATATGCAATTGAAATAACAAATAGAGATGTTCAAAATGCAGGTTCACAAAAATGAACTGTAGATTTTTGTGAAAGGTATATTCTCTCTTGCTCAATTATGGTTTTTCATGTAAAGGAAAGAGATATACCTAAAAATCTAAATGGCTCACTCAAGCTAATGCTAGTGCAATGAAAGTATGCCTAAATGTATTGTCTTACATGTAGCAAACTGATAAAATCAATTGATTATTTATGCAAAACCTAAGATATGTGAAGTATTGGAAAACATAGTGTTGTTTACAAACAAAAACTAGAAACATGCACAAATGAAGACGTAAATGAATAAAATTGAATGGAGTGCACTTGGAGGCAGATTGTAGATCTAAGGAGGTTTTGAAATGCTAATGTCTATTGGGACTTATTCACCACAGGTGGAAAATCAGTCTTGCTTTTGGCTATAGAGTAGAAAATTAAACACTCTTGCGAAAAGAGACAATTTCATGATTAATTTGGACCTACCTTTGAGTACCCTTGCATCAACCATTCTTCAAAAAACATTTATACGCCCATTAGATCCATTATTTTTTATCTAGAGGCTAGTTTTCCTTGAAAAATCATCTAAATTTTCACAAACAACACTTAATTCATTCACATCCTAAAAACCCACCTTCAAAAATCAGTAGTGGGACCCATTCACCACCTTGGGTGAATTAGTCACCTCTTGTGGGACCCATTCGCTATGGGTAGAAACAGACTGAGACTGACGACTGAATCTGAATAATATTTTACTGACCACACTTCAGTGATCTGATGGAAGAGAGACAATTCTGAGATCACCATACTATCTCAATGCATTATATTTGTATGTCATTTATTTCTAATTGATATGTTGTAGGGTTTCTTGGGTCAAAACCTTGCATCATCCAAATCACTTTTATTCATTTTATTCTAGCTCAATAGGGTAGGATCTTGTCTTACTTCAGATTTTCTTAGTCTTTAACACACTTAAGGCTAGGGTTTTATGCATGTTTTATCTATTCAAGGTTAAAATACCCAACTAGGGGTTTGACTAAGGAAAATCCCCCATTAGAAAAAAAATTTAAGTTGTTTTGCATGGATTTTCGGAGATACAGTTTCAGGTCTCTATCAGGAATTGTTATGTCGGTGTTAAGGTCTGGATCTGAAAATTAAATTTATAGAAATCTAGGAAGGGACTGATTCACCATGGATGATGAATGAGTCCTCATAGGGGTGCATTTCATAATTTTTTGAATATTTCAACTTGTAGAGTCCAAAAACCAGTTTCTAAGCAAAAAATCCTCACTTAGGACTAATTCACCCTAGGTGGCAAATGAGTCCCATTTAGGAAAAAAGTCACACTTTCTTGATTTCCAGATTAATTTCTAATCTTCATCAGACTTGCAGGTGCATAAATTTCTTAGTTTTAGTTTTTTGTTTGATCCTAGTTGCATTTTTATTCATCTTTTCAAGTCTTTTGCATATCCCATTGCATTTTCAAACATTGCATTATTCTTTATTTTAGCATTCATAGTTAATCAATTTAATTACTAAGTTGCATTCATTTCATTCCATTTATCATCTTGCATCCTTATTTGTGTGAACCCTACACATTTATATAGGTGGAGTGTGGCCTAGATGATTCTCTCTCTTCTTTTAGATGAAAGATCCTAAGAGTGTAAGAGGACATAGAACCTTCCTTTTCCATTTCACCCATATCCAAAATTGTTGGTTCACTAGTAAACTTTGTCAAAATAGGTTTTGGAGTATTAGGAACTGAAAACCACAAAAACCACTTTTCCAAGCCTAGTAGTGGGATTCATTCGACATTGATGGTGAATTAGTCCTCCTACAGAAAACTACAAATTTTGAAGTCAACTCTATGTGGCCAAATTTGAACTTGTCTCTTGTTATGTTGACTGGTTCAAATCTACAAAAAATGAACAAAATGTTGTTTCCAAGCTTGAATTAGGTTGTTATTGACTTGAATAGACTTGGTGACCTATTGACCACTTTTCAACACCTATTCCTTTGACAAATCTACCTAGAAGACCCGCAAACACACATGCAAAGAGGGGGAAAATGGTTGAGGGTTAGAGTATAGGGGTTTTCCTTGGTAAAACCTCACTTTGGTAATCAAACACTAGATAATGAAATGAAATATGAAGAGAATGATAAATAAACAACATGTAAATTTCATAAACTTACCAAACCCTTGATGATAAATTATGAAGATATGTCAATGGCTGCTCCAAAATGCTTGATTATTGCTTGATGAAGTTATGTAATGATGCTTGAATGCTATGATGTATTGAATGCTTGAATGAATGGGATAATAAAATGGGAGAAAAGCATATATATTTATACACACTTGTGCCCTAATTTCCTAAAAATACATCACATGCCGACCTAAGGTCTTAATTAATAAAAACCCAAAAGAAATTTGATTTTCTTTTTAATTTTGGGCCAAGGAGGACTCACTTCCACCCATGGCGAATGGGTCCCACTCAAGGCATGCTAGGAAAAGGACTGATGTCCTATCAAAACAACACACGCGCGCCAATGAACCCATTACACTCTGTCACCTTCAGGTCATCGCTAGGATATGGAACATGGTCCTACCAAAATTAAAACCCTATGCAAACACCATTGTTTTGTCACTAGAATGAGTAACAACCTCCTACCGATAAGGTATAGTCCTACTGATGAGGGAACAACATCAAACAAAAAGCGGGGTAGGATCATGATGCTCATGCATCATCCCTTTGGCTAGTTGTTCGCCTTTTGTACACGATGAACACAACTAGGATATGGATGACTTGCTAGAGGTTGAATCACATATGCCTTACTAGTCTTTCGCATTGTTCTTTTTTTAATGTTTTGTATGTGATTGCATGTGCATAATGTGATTTTTTGTGTTGTTCTATTTGATGCGTCTCTCAACTTTTGTGGCATTCCTCTATTTGTATCTACATTCTTCTCTATGCTGTAAAGCTTTTCCTTTATATTTTTCTTTGTCTTGTGTTTTCCTTTTGGGGATGCTGCAAGGAATCGAGATATTCATGTCTCTTCCATGTTAAGTTATTTAGTGTTAAAAATTGGAAAATGTCTCTGATTCCAAGCAAGGAAATACAGTGATCAAGTTTGAGATTCAAGTTATTGCTCTTTCTAATTATCACAAAAAATTGTAAAATAAATTAACAATTGTTGTGTTCAAGTGTAGATTAATGTATAGAAGATTCTTCTATTACTTTACTTTGTGTAAAAATTCTTTAGTTCTAAAAACTTGTATTTTGGTTGAAATTCATCAAAGTTTAGCATCAAGGACATATCTCTTCCAAATAATGAATTCCCTAAACTACAATGTCAAAATCAATGCCTGTGAATGGATTTTCTCTACAAAATTGTGGTTTACTTATAGAAAATTCAGTTTGATTCTGGGAAGTCATGGATATCATGGCTCTCACTATGTATTTGGCCAAGACCATTATTTTCTAGTCTTTTGCAAAGTCACATGTTACCATTTACTATTCTTGAATTATGCATCGATAATTGTAAAGTCTTGTAACATTTTTGGCAATCGAAGACTATTTTCAAACACTACAATTTGTTAATTTTTGTCGATGCCTATATAAATTCTAAATAGAAATATTCATGATAGTGGCTTCTTTATGAAAATTATGGTTGACTTGTCTTTCCTGAAATGCAGTGGTTATTACATTGTTTCCTTGTCGACTGAATTGTTGTTGCTAAATTCAGTCATCATATTCAAGGTATTTCCAGGATATTTGTGTTTGCTCAGAATATGAATTTTCATAACCATGGTTGATACATTGATATTCTCTTGAACACTAAATCTTTATGTTTAATTTTCCTGAAAAAGATTATTGCTGTTAAATTTTGTATTCTCCAACATAAGCTTTAATATCCCTCTTTCATTTAGAGCATTAAAAGAGCCATTACTATTGAAACATTTAGACTTGGTGCACCAAAACTAATAATGGATCTACATAAAGATTCTAGGGTGCTTTCCTATTGTCTTTGATCTTTGTACACTCATTTCTAGGGGTTAGCGTAGAGAAATACATATCACAAGGAACATTAATTACCCCCATTACAAACATTAATTACATCTTTCTTATGTCTTACTTGGCCCCTTTATGCACTTACAGGTCATAATTAAGTGTTTTTTTTTAATTTAAACCCAATAAACATCATTAAATGCAACTTAATCCCTAACACCCACTTGCATGCCTTGAGTAGGATAGAGGATGATGTGGTGATCAATGATTGGTCATGTAAGGAATAGATCCATGATTTTGATTGGTGGTAAATGTATTGAGGTCTCAGCAATATGACGACAACCATGAAAGAGGACCATGGTGGGATCAACAGGAAGGTGACTAACAGGAGTTCAATGATGTGTTTGACAACTGGTGATTATCAATCAATGATAAGTATAGATGACGATGTCGCAATCAAAAATTGGTCATGTAATGAATAGATCCATGATGTGTGATTGGTAGGATCATTCCAATGACACAGTGATAAGGAGGAAAGGATGGTAGTGATTGGTGAGGCAGTATGATATCACCAGGACTATGGAGTTAGTCCCAATGATAGGCTGATAGGAGCGAGATGAAGACCATGGTGGGACCCAATTGTGATGACATGGGAGACAATGAAGACAAGCATATGCATGGCATGATGGGATTGGGTAATCCACATCCTTGTTGTGGATTATGGAGCAGTGACATGGTGATGAAATGGTGAACAAAGTGTAGGTGAATATCATCGGAACTCCCCTGTATAAGTAGAAGGTGACTTGTGGTCTCAACGATGGAGAGATGAGTGATATTGGTGTAACATTATGGTTTCGGTGAAGAGGAGTTGGAGTTTGGGTGATGGTTTAATAGGATAGTGAGATGAAAGACATGAGGATAGCTTGAGATGGATAGTTGTGATGAATGGTCAATAGCAGTGGAGAATGATGATTTATGTCACGACTCGTGGCAAAATGATATTAGTGTATTTCACAACATTGTTGTGAAATATTATTTCATTGGCCAACTCAGTGGAGCTCATGATAGTGAGGTAATTTCTTGGTGATAGTATGACATGAGAATAAAGAACTACCAGGGCAGCGTGAAAGAGGAATCTTGTTGGTGATGATAAAGAAGATATATACCCATCATGAGAGAGGGGTGTAGCAAGGAGGTACTGGCTGAGTAGCCAACCAACAAGAAGTAGAGGAAAGAGAGGTACTGGAAAAGAAGCTAGTAGAGAGGGTGGTAGAGTAGCCCACCAAATGAGAGGTTGGTAGAGAGGTTGGAAGTCAACCCGAAAGAGAGCAAGAAAAGTGGAACAAGGAATTTCCCTATAGATATAAATTTCTAAATGTAATTTTGTAATGTTGTTCTAAATGAATAAAAGGGAATTTTGACCAGTTTTGTGTCTATCTATATGTGTGTGGTCTATGTTTGGATGCATGATTGGATAGCTTGAAAATGCCCTCTGATCTCAACTGCATCAAGGGACAATAGCAAGTGCCGAACTAGGGTCATCATCAAGTTTAACACTCTTTTTAGAACTATCATTTAAGATCATAGAAGAAGAAACAATGTATTTAATTCATTATGCACTTCTTCGACAATTTTAGCAACCTCATCATCTTCATCCAAATTAATCCCAATAGGAATTCGAATGATAATATCCAAATAAATATTTAGCTCCTATTGCAATTATGGTATAGGATCTTGTTGTTGCGGAAAAGAAGGTGACTCATCATGTATTGCTTCAATCAAGTTTGGATGTTGATTTTCCTTTTTGTTTTACTTTTGAGCAAGAGCATGGCATCTATGCCTATGCTCTCTAGCATTTGCATTTCATTTAGTATGACTTTCAAGTTTTATTTCTATAGGAATAGGTTTATCAACCATAGGTTTCTTTTCTTCCTAAAGGGGAGGAACGGAAGGAACCATGGGAGGTTGTTTAGTCACTTTCTCTTTAGCTTTGTAGACTTGTTTTTATCTTAGGAGGTGTAATGAATTTTTTTTCATTATCTTGTGGTCTTTCATAGGAGATAGGAAAAGGGTCAATCTTAGTTTGGTCTTGGTTATTTGGAATTTCTTTAAGTTCAATCATTGTTTCATCAAGGATATGATGTTTAGTCATAGGTTGAGGCATGTTTGTAAGGGATAGTTTTGTTATGCATTTTACCTTAAATTTTTGATAGGATTTGAAAAAAAAGTCTTCTTGACTTTTAATAGAATCCACAGGCTTAAGCCAAAATAAATCTAATGAAAATTTCCCTCGAGAAGACAAAGGATTAAAGCCACTATGGTGTATAATGAAAATTTTATTTTCAAAGGGAAACTTTAAGAATTTATGAACAATTGATGAGACAAATTCCATGGAGAGTAGCTATAGATAACCAAGCTTCACACAAAATTGGTCCAACATTGAGATGATGGAGAATGAGACATCTTATTTTGTTGGTCCATTTGTAAAGGAAGGGTTATCAATCCCATCATAGGGCAAGCAAGATTGTTATGTGTCTTTATCCATGCTTTTGATTTATCATATATTTCTTGATAGAGTTCATGCATGAGTAATAATTCCTTGGTGATCACATTCTCTACATAGATGGGATCAATTAATATCCCATTAGTGGGCTTGTCATTTATTTGGTTGGCTATGTAAAGAGGACCATCAGGTGCATTTCTAATTATATATTTAGATGAGAAAGCAATGTCAAGAGGATTTTTAGTTCGACCCTTATGAGGTAGAATTACAATCAATCCTACCATATCATCTATAGGATCTTGTTCATCAATATCCATCAGACCTTTCTCAACAATATCTATGTTTTCATCATCTTTGTCAAAATTCATCATGCATCACTCTTTTCAGTTTCACTAGCCTTGACAACTAAAATGTTATGATTTAACATAGGGTTGGTAAATATTTGCAAGTTTTGGTTAGGAAGGGCAACAAAACTATTTCCTTGATCATTAACACCTCCAATTGAAAGTCAACCAGAATAAATGAGGTCTTGTACAAGATGTTTAAGATGTTTATAATGTTCTGTGTTGTGTCAAATTTTTTTATGATAATGGTAATAATAATTCAATCTAAAGTTTAGAGGTAAAGGATTATTAGGATTGGAAATTTTAACAAGAGGCAAAGTGATCATTTTTTATTCTAAAAGTTGTGACATTGTGTTATGGAGGGTATTAGGTAAGGGAGAAAATTGTCTAGCTAAATCCCCAAATGTGAAAGGAGTTATCATTTTTATACCAGCCACTTGGGTATCTACATCTTGAGTTGGTTGCTAAGGTGGATTAAGTTGAAGGAAGCCTTTATTCTATTTCTTACAAGGTTGATAATTGTTTTGTTTTGTGTATTGAGACTTCTCAGATCGGCTAGAGGTGGGTTTTGTTTCAATGAGGATCAAAAATATTTATATCGATTTGGGAATAAAGTGATTGGTATCGTGAAATGAAGTCAATAACTTTTTCATGATATTTTTGCTCACATCTCATCAAATCGGATAAAGTCATCTTCAGAGTCATGTGCACTTGGAAATGGTTTATAAAGGCCTCCACAAGTTCATTGAGTGAACAAATTAAGTTGTTCGGTAATGGGGGAAACCATTCTAAGGTGGCATCTTTCAAGGACCTAGAGAAAAGCTTAGCCAAGAGTTTATCCTCAAGGACAAAGTCGATAGATAATGTGGTATAAGAGAAAACATGGTTAGAAGGATCTCCTTTCCCCCCATATTTCTCAAATCTAGGAATCTCTAGACCTTTTGGTTTGGCATTCGCAATATCTCCAAGCATAAGGAATTACTTTTGACATAGTATGTAGGATAGCAATTTTGATTTTGGTTTATGGTGTAGAGTTGCTTTTGAAGGGATGAAATAGTTTGCAAAAGTTGGTTTATTACGACATCATTGTTTGCATTTTGAGATGGAGGTGAATAAGGTGAAGGTGTATATGTGTTCGAGGGACAAGTGAATGGAATTCTTATGGGAGGTAAAGTGGTAAGATATATGGTGTGCGACACCATAAAGGTACTAGGAATGTTAGTGGAAATACCCAAAGGAGGTGTGATATTACTAGTAGGTTGCATCGTTGTTGTAACTTGAAGTTTGGTATAGGTAGGAATAGAGACAATGGTTGTAGGAGGAGGAAAAGATACAAGGATAGGGTCTCAACATCCTTTCACAATCTATGCCATATAATATAAGGATTTTTTTTTAAGTCTTTGGCTCCGTTATCCCTTCCATTTAAAAAAAATAGTTGGGAACATATATCATGATATCATGTCATTGAATAAGAAATTATTTCATTCCATTTTTGAGAATATAAATATGATAATTTAAAGTGGTATAGCAATGGACACAACTTGCTCTTTTTTTTTTGTTATTTTACAACATAATACTAGCTATTTCATATTATAACCAACATTTGTGAAAATGAGAATGACACACAAGTATTTTGGGCTTGCTCTCCACCCTACCATAATGGCATCATGAAGCCTCTTAAGCTCTAGCCATACCCCCATGCAAGAAATAAAAGACTACAAATGATCTTGGTAAGAAGACTAAAATAATAGCTTATCTACAATTTTCTATTTACCCTTTCGCCAAACCAATTCTAAATTCACATACACAAAAAATTGAGCTATTTCCTGTTGATGGTGTTTTTATGCACTTCTCAACACAGGAAGTGCATAGGCTCACTACCTCTCTTGAAAGACAATCTCCCACAATCGAATTGCAGAACACTATCCCAAGGTCTCTCGGATGTTAGGTCATGATATTGCTTAGATACCTCAGTAGTTTGATGTGATTTGCTGGAATCACAAGGCGGTCTTACAGAAAATACAAAGTGTAGACATAAAGCATGAAGTGTAGAAAACCAAGTCAATGATATTTCTTATAAGTGACTAGTTCTTGTTAAGGTATTGGGTAGGTATGTGAGGAAGCCCAGGGTTATTGCTTGCATTTGGATCAGGCAGAGTGGTGAAATTGGTCGGTGGGGTAGAAGTTGTAAAGGGTCCTCCCGCTTGTCTATTCCTAAGGAAGTAAGGACTCAACCGTTGATGGAACATGTGGACCTCATCTACAAATGGTTCTTCTTCATCTATTAGACCATTATCTACTGAATCAAAGAGCTGAGCCAAGGTTTGTTCATTACGTACCTCCTGCGCTTTCTCATCCTTAATGTGAGTAGGATCGGCTTTGGGCTCGTTGTGGTCACCTCGTAGAAAGGCACCTGATTGACCACTAGACATGAGGAATCGTAGGGCTTAGATGGGACGATGTCCCTACAGTTGGCATTGTCGACTACATTTTGTACCTCCACCTGGAAGATTTCAGCAGTCATTTGGAACTTGGGACAATCTAGCTCAGAATGCCTACTGGTTTTGTGAAGTCGACACTATCCGAACAAAGCTGCTTCAGCTAGATACACGCCGCTGGATGTTTTGTCGTTGCTTGTCGATTGATCAAATGGCATGGGGACATCACCATTGTTGGGCCTGGTGTTCCATGTACGATTCTGCCTCTGAGAAGTCCTCCTTTCTGTATTTTGATTGGTGTTTTGTCCCCTCTCATAATTCTGCCTGGAGGAAGTGCCTACTTCACAATTATCTTTGCCTTCCCTATTGTCTCGGCTGTCCCGATGGAGATTGGCCTGGAAATTATGCTGGGAGGCCTGCAACTAGTTATTCTAATTCTTTAGATGCATCATCTCCATGGACATTTTCTTGATCATTTCCGTTAGTTCCTCTAGCTTGTCCTTCTCAGTCGTGCCTCCAGGCGACAGGGCCGAATTTTGGAGAAAAGCAGGCGGGGCCGCCGGCTGATTTTGATAGGCTAGGGAAAAGTCTGGTCCCGACAGGTACAATGGCGCCTAGGGCTGTTGGGAATACGCTAGCTATTACAGAGCAATCTAGGAATAGTTGTACTGCTATTGGGGCTGCAAATAGGAAGACGCAAGAGGCGCATAATTCAACGGCTGCCCCAAATGTGGCACCATACACAATTAAGGTACCTGGTTCATAAGATGGGTTTGATGAGCAAACACCTGATTAAGTCCCTGAATCTGCATCAGGTGGGCTACCGGCCCCAAAGAGGGCAGCGGGCTAGAGATATTTTTCCCCAAGTCTGCACTAGCGACAATAGCTTCTGCATAGGTGACGAGTAGGGTAGTGGGTGACGGGCACATCCTTTTCACCAAGGCCGACGTGAGGTTGTCCAGTGCTGCATAGTAGACTACGAGAGTTGTTGCATCATTATGGAGGTACGGATCCTGAAGCCTCATGTGAGCCCGATGGAAGTGGTCATTGAAGGAGCCAATAGGTTCATTAAACTCCCTTATGATAGACATGAACTGTTGGTAAAGGTCCGAAGGGTTGATGGGGATCTTGTATTTCTATAGAAAGGCATTCTTCATCAGGTTCCATGAGGTGATGGATCCCCTCGGCAGATTAATGTACCAATAGAAGGCTTCTTCCCCTAATGAATACGGAAAAAGGCGGCATGCAACATCCTCGTGATCCACCTGCATTTCGGTGACAGTCGTCTCGAATATTTTGATATGCTCTTTAGTTGTCCTTGCATATCGCGTGGATGGAACTTCGAACAAAAGCCCTCCAGATTCTTGGGCATGTCATTGTAGACCGCAAAATGTATCGGCGACGGATTATGTGCTAGCCAAGCCATGGAGGATGGTGGAGGTGGTACTTACTATTGGAAAACAGGAATTTGAGGTTGTATTTGCAACACAACAGCAATTTGGGGCTGCACTTGAGCTATGGCTATCTTGACAGTGCCTTGGGCCGGAAGGGCCGAGAGAGGAGCAATCCCCTGGCTACCAGAGATATGAGGTGCAAATGCAGTTTGGGATCGTTGGGTGGAAGATGAAGGCCAGCCAAATGAAGGTGAGGGTGAAATGGGGGTGGATGGAATGGAGGAAGAAGCAGAGGCAACGCTACTTCCTTGTGCTTGTTTTGCCCTCGTGGGAGGCTGTAATTCTTCAAATTCTCCCTTGTTTGGTGTTGATCGTAGAACTCTCTGAAACCTTTATGGGGAGAATGATCTGATTCGATCTAGCTTCACTTTATCCTTTAACTTAGTATCTTCACCATCACCATCCTTCTAGCGCCAGTTCTGTTGATGGTGTTTTTATGCACTTCTCAATATAGGCAGTGCATAGGCGCACTACCTCTCTTGAAAGACAATCTCCCACAATCAAATTGTAGAACACTATCCCAAGGTCTCTCGAATGTCAGGTCATGACAGTGCTTAGATACCTCAGTAGTTTGATGTGATTTGCTAGAATCACAAGACGGTCTTACAGAAAATACAAAGTGTAGACACAAAGCATGAAGTTGGATTTTGAAATGGAGTTCTTAGGATAAAAGCTATTATGCGTTGGTTGTAGGTTCAAACAACAATCTTGGACTCCATTTAGTTGTTGGATTTGGCTTTACAATGTGCAATGAACCTTAGCATGGGTCAGTTACTAAAAAAAGGAAAAGAGCGAAGGAGAAGAAAAGTTCCTAAGTCTGAAGCTTGCTATGAATAGTGACAATGGAGTTCCTGCAATGGACAATTCCTCAAAACAATATCCCACTTAACTAGGGATCTCACAGTATCATGGAAATTGTGCTATTTTCTAAGGGCTACAGATATTTCATCCTTCATCCACCACATACATGCATGAATCAAGAATGAATGTTTGGAACAGCTTCAAAGTGGTATAGCAATGGACACAACTTGCTCTTTTTGTTTTGTTATTTTACAACATAATACTAGCTATTTCATATTATAACCGACATTTGTGAAAATGAGAATGACACACAAGTAATTTGGGCTTGCTCTCCACCCTACCATAATGGCATCATGAAGCCTCTTAGGCTCTAGCCATACCCCCACACAAGAAACAAAAGACTACAAATGATCTTGGTAAGAAGACTAAAATAATAGCTTATCTACAATTTTCTATTTTACCCTTTCGCCAAACCAATTCTAAATTCACGTACACAAAAACTTGAGCTATTTCCCACTTGTTTTGAGAGTCATAACAAAATAATGTATAACAAATTTTCTACTCAAATTTTTTTTGATATAAATGAGAAAAATAACTTATCTCCACATTATTCCCTTTGAACACTTCCTTCATTTGAGAGAGCTCTTTACTCCTCTTCCAAATTTTCTTCTCCTCTTTCCCAAACTCCAAATTCAAAGAAAACTTATTCAAAAGGAGAAGTGGGTAACAACCATTTCATCTTTTCCATCCAAGTATGTAGGAATTCAACTTGAATTCACTTGAGTGAGAGAGAGACTCGTCACTCTTTCATTCGATCCTTCAACACATATCCCCACAAATTCTCACACATGGGTGAGACTTTTGGGGAGATGGGGAAATGTACAATAACACTCTACCCAACATCTCTTACAATGTGGCTTCACACATGTGAAAGCCTTCATGCTCTTCCCAAGTTCATTAATGAACTTTTGGGAGTGTGGTGGTAGAGTGACAAGTCACTTCTCCCAACTCCCAAGAACTCAAATTCGTTACACTCCATCAAGTGGAATTTTGAAGGGTCATATCATGCTCCAAGGACAAAGTCATATGTCCAAAGGGTCCCCCTTCCATAGGCATAGGCCCTAGGGGTCTATTTTTGCACTAATATCAATAAATTTGACCAAACAACACCCTACAAAGACTACTTAAAAGGTTAATCCGAAATTCAAGACTTAATTAATGATTTCAAAAGCCTAAATATACTTACATCCTTAATCACTTGAATTAATTCACTAAAGCTCCACAAAACATGATTACAGTAAACTACCAATCATTAAAACATTAAACACAATTAAAACTTACACAAAACCCCAACTACCTCCTAGGTCATAGGGTCAAAATTTAAAACTTCAAAAGCTAATATGGAACTTGAGTATAGATATTTCTTGGTTTTTACCCTTGACTTTACTCATGTGTATTTTTCCAAATACATGTTAGGTTAGAAATATCAATAAGATCAAATTCAATAGTTAGTAAATCATAATACACATATATATTCATTTCATTTCCGTATGAAAGATGGAACATTTGAGTATGCATTGACATAATAATGAAAACCTAACCTTAGCTAATTTATTTATTTAAACTACTATATTTAATTTTGGACACTCCTTCCTCTAATAAAATTCATCATGCAACTTGATACCTAATTTATATAATTTTTCCTCAAATTATCCCACCTTAGGTATACCACTCATTGATTAGTGTTGTCCTTTAAATTTACCTCAATGGTGCTTGGCTAGTGACCCTTCTGGAACTTCTTCTTGATCTTCCCAAAGTCTCACCTTGTTCCTAACTATTATCATTTTCCAAGTAATATGAAACTTATTAGCGAGATTCAAACCAAAGTTAGGTACACAATTCTTTAGCTCATATCAATCTAAGTGTATTATTTATATGATACTTGTTCAAGAATCTAAATATTATTTGTTCACATTCATTCTTAACAGTTTTCCCATTTTCATTTAATAAAGAGAATTTGTCACAATAATCATTTAAACTGGTTCATAAGAAAATCAAAATACTAAATATGGAATTGTGTTAAATCATCAATTTATTCTCCAAACAAGAATAAACTGAGCTTATCAAGGTGTCACACAATTTATAGATGTGGTTGGGCCTCACATGGAGTGAATGTGAAATTTAATTTCTTTGAACTTTATCTTTCTATAAGATTTTATTGTTTTTAAAGAAAATAAGAAATGAAGATTTTTTCTAGGAAAAAGATAAGGCATGTTGTATGAATTATTCTAATAGACTTACCTTTCATAATAGTGCTTCAAAAGGTTACAATAATCTTGGAGATTCCAAAAAGATAACTTCATGAAATTTATTGATGAAGGCTTAACAATTGTGCACACAAATATGATATCATTTTTTTCAATTTTAGCAATTTTAGCCTAGTGACACAAATAAGATAGCTGAAAAAATTATCAAATGCATTGAATTCCGAAATGAATATGCAAAAAATCCATAAATATGATGGAGATCAAAAAGAATATACAAAAATCCATAAATATGATGAGATCTTAAGGATATTGCTAATCATGAAATATGAAATTGAAATTTTAGTAACAATAACGATATGGATACTATCTCTCCACCCATTACTACTCTTAAAAGTCTTTCTTATTAAGAAGATAGCAAATAGAAGTGTTGTTGGGAATAATATGATTAGAACAATTTCATATTTTACTACTATAGCATATTTATATGTATTTAAAATATTTCCTTCATACTTAAAATAATATGTAGAAACTTATTGCTAATCATTTTGATTGATTTTCATGGTATTATATATGTGTTCATACCCAATTGTGGGTCTAGTGTGGTATATCTAACACATCCATATTATAACATGTTTCATTTTAGCAGTAGACCATATTAAAAATGTTAATTGATTGTCACAGTTTTATTCCATTTCTAAATCCAACTACATATTAATTGATTATTGTGATCACAATTCCAATTCAATAACCAATAATAACAAATTGAAAAAAAGTAATAGTTACATTAAGACAAAGGATGAGGAATCATGTATCACAATTGTATGGTTGTAAATTAGGAGTTGTAATTTACAATAGAGAGCAATAATAAGAACAAAGGAAAAAAATATTTGCAATCTAAGATGCTTTAGTGATTGATTTTAAGAAGCATAATTTTAACCATATGAAGTATATAATTAGAATAAAAAATTTATAATTTAATTTTACATTAAAATGTTGCAAAAAAAGTAATATAACATTAACAGATACAATTACAATCTTATAAAGACAGTTAACAAATGAACAAGATAATCTACTTACATTTTCATCCTCCATTTAATACACATAGATTTGAGTAAATTATAAAGATGCAATAACAATTTTGCTTGTAACTTTTCAATTTACAATTATATAAACCATTTTATAACATAAATGAATTACATCAATTATAGGTTAAGATGAAGAAAAATTAGTGAAAAACAAAATCTGACATAATGGAATAGGAAACAACAAAAACACACTTCACCATACAATATAAATATTCACTTTCGAAAGAGAAATAAAATTTAAGCTCTATAGTCATTTTTTTATTCTCTAATAATAAATACTGTTTCAAATAATAAAACGAAAATGGAATTATAGTAAATTCCATAAATTATTTATTGATAAGTGAAAAGTGATTAGGTAACATCCTCTCACTCCCTTATTAATGTTTTAAGATGGTGTGCAGGTATCGCAGCAGGCCCAGAAGTTATCACCTTGATACCGACAACATTTGGGTGTACCACATAAAGATTTACACAAATCTTGGCTGCAATTAAGACAGACAGGCTGGCAATTTTTCGGAATAGTGACCGAAGAGCCTGTATATTACACAAGAAATAGTTTTCTGTTAAAACCGACCATTCCCATTACAATTTTATGAATAAAGGAAATAAAAATATTTCAACGCAATGAAAAAATCTCACCTGAAGACAGCATTGCAGTTGATGAAAGAAAGATGAGGGCAATAACAGTGCCCATCCAAATACCCTTACCTGCCATCTCTTTTAAAGTATAAATTGTATGTCATGAATTCTGTGCATACAAGTATTTATATATTATTATGAGTGTTATTTTATTAAGGAAACATCTTTCTTTCCCTCAATGCATTGGAAACTTACTTTTTTCAAATTTGGGTTGAGCGCAAAAAACTAAATTGCTTATGGATTGAAATGTATTTAGTTTGTAGTCATACAATGTGCTGTGGATAAGGTTTCCAAATATTTTAGATGTATTTGTTGGTTCTATTATTGTGAAATAAGAATTTAATCTTATAAACTGATGGTTATGAAAGAATTAGAATTAGAATTATGAAAATAATTGAAATGATAATCATTTTTTCTTTAATATAAAAGTTATATTATTAAATGATAAAATAGTTTGTTGATTTTTTAAATAGAAAATTAGTATAATTAAAATTTGAATAGTAGATTAATAAAATTTATTATTTATAAGTAATATATAATGATTATTTTGAGATAATTGTAATTGTATGCGTGAAAGAAAAAACATGTTATTTTTTTATATACTAAGTTAATATAAGCATTATGATGAAATTTATATATAGCAATGTTAATTCTAATTTTGTTCTTGGTCTATTTTGATGGAATGATGTATTCTTACATGTAAAATTGGGTATGTTCTCCAATCCATCATCCATCCCTATTTATTTGTACTTCCGCACACTATATTTCTATTTGTGTCTATTCTTATGCATTTACCATTTTTGACAATTTATTATTGCTATCATTGTAACTATTCCCATATAATTCCCTCCTTTGATATCTACATGTCCCTATCTCAAGTTAATCTAGAACTAGGTAGCCTTTCCCCCACACTATGAGGAATTTATCCAAAAAAAAAAAGTTTGATAACTCCCACCTATTTCACTAGTTATTTATGAGCCAACTTGGTGTATATTCATGAATTGATTACCATGTTTTTGCATTTAAAGGTATTCAATATGCATTAAGCCATAGCCAATCAATGTTAGAAAAAAATATTCAATAAAGAGAGAAATAATTATAAGAAAAATTTATCTTGAAGCACTAAAAGGAATGTATATCTACATCAAACTTATCTAACACACCTAATTACCCGATATTGATGTCTTCCTTTCATGATGATCCGGAGGATCTTCATCAATAATTGAAGTTTCTCTTTTAACTTCAGAATCAACATCATCAGCAAGAGGGTGAAATCCTGACTCCAACGCAACTCGAACAGAGTCAATCAGAGTCTCGAAGCTCAAAATATGTATGGTCAACCCTAAGAAAACAGGCCAAAAAAGGGGCAAAAATCAAAGTTGTCAAAATTGGTCAAAGTCAACACCATTGCATAGTGCTCATTGTCATGATTTCGACAAAGTTCGTTTCATGAAAAACAGAGTCCATATGACGAAGTTATGGAAGGTCAAAGTTGAGGTCAATCCGATGACGTCAGCGCTTAGTCATCACAACGCCCAATCAGCTGTTGACACTTCGCATATCCTCAATCCTCCATTTGACAAATATTTGGAAAAAAAAAAAATTTCAAAATAAAATAAATCAAAATACATAAAAAAATCTAAACTCCTAAATAATTGGGATACACCCACGCATTAAGAGGGGCGCCCGCCCACATTTAGTGGGAAGCCACCCACCAAATGGGGGGCGACCCACATAGTGTGGAACGCCACCCATGTTATGGGGGGCGACCCACATAAAGTGGGGGCGCCACCTAACATGGGGTGGCCCACATTTTGTGCGAAGCCTCCCACTTAAGGGGGATCCCCATTTTTAAGGGGAAAACAACTAATTTATTCAAAAAAACAATTAAATTTGCCACTCCAACAAAATAAATCAATATTTTTGTTGTAACAACAAATGCCCAAAAGAATAAAATTAAGGGCTTGAAATTTTTAAAGGTGGATATTATTGTTAATTTCTCTATGTAAAGGAGATTATTAAGATTTTATGTAAAAATGGAGAGATAAGGTGGATTTTGTAAATCATTTAGTTTTTAACCAAATTGAGTAAATTTTTTTGTATAAAAAGGGGAGATTAGAAGCTTAGGGGGTAATTGAGAATTCCTCAAGTGTTGGAGACTTACAGCGTTTTGGGAGATAATTTGTTGTTCCTATACATCGGGAGAATATTGAAATTTTGTCGTGCTTGAAGGGAAGAGCTTGCAAGCTGATGTAATGCCGAATTTTTGAAGATATCAATCGGATTGGTCTACTCTTTGGAGAGGGGCCTAGAGACGTAGTCATTTTACGACGAACTCCGTTATCAAGCTGTTTGCATTCTCTCTTTCTTGTCTCTTTCTGAATTCTATCTTTTTCTCAATTCCATTAGTTTAATTATGTTATGGTGTTGATTTCATTTTAGTAATTTGGAGATTGGAATTGTAATCGTTTTTCATTCTTTAAGCAATCGTCTTAGATCCTAAATCGGATCACATGATTGCAAAATTAGTCTAATCAAGAAGGTCATATTAGGAGAATATGAACTTTACAATTTAATAATCTATCCAAGGTATTTTATAACACCATTAGTCCCCATGCTTCAATAGATATAAAAAATTGGTTGACATTATTTTCAATAGTCCAAAGTCACCCAAATAAATCTTGTCATCATTATATTATTTCCATGTGTTTGGATAGTACTGTGGAGCTATAGATTGATCCCATATAATTTGATTTCATTGTATAAATATTTTTCATTATTTTTATCTTTTAAACATTTTCTAGACTATGATCATTTTTTTAGAATCATTAACAAGAAATACCAATTTAACATCATAACTATTCCTCATTATACTTCCAAGAGATAAGTTCACTATCATTTTTACTATTATCCCAAGCTTGGATAATCCACCCTCATGGATCCCTCTAGGTTACTCTCCCTATCTAATATTTTAAATTTTGATATGTTTCTAGTATATTTCGTTGAACACTTCATCCTTCAACTAGGGTGCTGTCATAATAGTGGTTTACAATTCCTAAGAGGAATGAATTTTAGCTGAAATCACATATTTTTAGAAAATATAATGATTTAAGCCTTAAAAAGTTCCATTTTAAAGATTCCAATTGAAGAGGGTTTGATCAAATCACCTTAGATCAAACCCCCTTGGATAGAACCTCACTAGTTTTAAACAATACCTATAAATGCGTCTCCTTTACACCTATCAAAATGCTGATAAAAAATCACTTTTGATTTAGCTTTTGGGGGATCAAATGAATTCATTTAAAATTTATTTCAAATGATTATGGTATTCCTCAGAACAAGCTATCCAATGAATATAATTTTAATATGTTTTGGTTTTGTTATGTATTTGTTTTTTAAGTTTTATTAAACATAGGTTTTTCATCTAAAATGAATTTCTTTGTTCTTCACATGTGGAAAAATAGAAGATTATCAAAAAAAAAATTGAAAAATATGAGTGCACCAGATATTGAAGTCCTTGATCCAACAAAAAAAATAAAAAAATTTTGACATATACAAAAAAAGCTTATACATTATACTGCGGTGTCTGAATTGTAATTCGTTTCACTTTGAAACTTGATTAAGGAAAAAATATTCAATAAAAAACTATCTAACCAAGTGGAAGCACTAGATATAAAAGTTACAAATCTAAATTTGAAAGAATTAGAATTTTATCCTTCATGGAAAAAAAGTTATGCGTTATACGGTGTGTGTCACTTTTTAAAAAAATGTTGTTTTCTGAAAAAAATCTATTTTGTGGGAGATGGAAAAAGAAGTGCAATTTGATTCCAAAAATTTTGAAAAAAATATTTTTAGAATCTATAGACAAAATTTTATGAGACTCTAGTTTGCACTATCTTCAAATTCCTCACAGTTTAGCCACTATAGGTGCCCGAATGTGAAGATTTAGTTAAAAATAATAATTTCGTGTCCATAAAAATTGTAAACCACTCATGGGATCACCCACTATTAAAATTCTATACAAGTTATATGACATATTTTGTTAAGGATAAGGATATGTATTCTATGGAGGCCTTTTCTACCATATCTTACCTTTTCCTTCATGGAATTGAATAGTGCTCATTTTTTTCTATTAAATACACTCATGCTTTTTTTCTTTGAGTTTATGTATGATTATATGCCTAGTGAGGTTTTACCTAGCGATACACCTTGGATATAGGTGATAATATGTTTCTAAATCCTTTACTTATTCATGAAATTATTGTATATCATGAAGATGTTTTTTATAAAATTCATATAAGTCTCATATCTATAGAGTATGTCATGTCACTTTTTTGAAAATTTCTACAAATAACCATTTTCTAAAAATATTTAGTTGGCTGGCTCAAAATAACAAATCAGGAGCACTCGATAGATTTGAAAATAAAATAAAATTTGGTGACTCGACCTTGAATAGAATTTTATTTTATAGACAAATATATTTTAAATCAATATTTATCTATAATTTTGTGTGAGATATTCTTCTTGCTTATTTTAGGCATTTATTGGCTTATGACAAGCCAGAACATGTGGCAGCTTGCATTGGAGTGGAAGAAAGCAATGGAAACTTGGCACCAGAGGTTACATGCACTACATACAAAAGTGATTCTCTCCATGGTCATGAATTTTAGGTCCCTAACCTTAAAATTGAATATTTTCCAATAAAACATGAATTTAAGCTTCATTTTGAATCATTCTTATTCCAAATTTTGGTTGAGTGTTTTCTCTTCTTTAGAGGCTGGTAAACCTATGAAGATTAATCTTCAAGGCTGATAAACCATGCATATTTGAGGCTCAATGATAGTTTTTTTGAGGTTCTCCAAGTGTAATCTCACCCAGAGATTGCCAATGTGTTGAATCATTGAGGTGTTATTTAGTATTTTTGTATTTTGTTTGTGGGAGAGTTTCAATAATTAGAAGTGTGATACTTGGGGTTTGAGGCTTTATTTGTTGCATATGTTTATGATACATTTTTCAACATGATTTTTTTTATATTTCATGGTATTTAATGTTATTTTATCATAATAAATGTTGGTGTGGAGTTTGGATAGTTTCCTTGCAAGTTGGGTAAAGTTTAGTGTATGTTCAGCCTTCATATTTTATCTCTATTTTTAGAATATTTAAAGAAGATGTATATTACGGTTAGCAACTATATGACATAGAAATAATAATTTATTTGCATATTAAAAATCTATAAAATTCATCTTCTTTAAGTTTATGAAGTTCTTCTGGTAATTGCAATGGTTTCCTTATGTTTGTGCACCCATTTGGAGAGTTTTAAATGCATTTTACAACAAATATTAAATTTTATTATTAGATGTATTTAATAGAAAAAATGGTAAAAACCCTATGAAAATTAGCAAAATACATTCTCTTTTGTTTGCATCAAGTTTTTTGTTTATTAATGGTGTTTTTGAAGCAATTTTTTGAATACCCAATTTCTTGGTTTGATCATATTTGCAATTCTAATAAAGTTACTTGGAGAAGTGTTAAAAATATAATCTAATTTTCAGCAAGGGACATTATAGTTGTATCAGAACTATGATATTTTAACCTTGTAGGGTAAATTAAGTTACTGGATGATTGATGTGAATCATGGGTTTCTTTCAATCAATGTTTAAGATTGGGAGATTGATACAGTCAAATAATGCAAAAAAAATTTCCAAATGGTATAAAGAGTCCATATTGCTAAAAAGAGATGAAAATAAGTCTCTTTCATTTTTTGAGTATTTAGAAGTCAAAGGAAGAGCTATGACCTGAGAGAAGATGACCATCAAATTCCTTGAGGATTTCCATAGTTTTTCTGAAGATTTTAAGAGTAAAGAATCATTTTATGAGTTGATATGGGCTAGAGAGGAGGAAGAACTAGAGAAAAAAGAACAATTAAATTCAAAATTCATCAAGGAAGAGATCAAGGAGCAAGGAGTTGAACTAGAAGAAAAGATGAAATTTGATATTTAGGACATCTTTGATACAAGCAAGTAGGAAGAACAAAATGATTGCATCCATTGAATTGGAGGTAAAAATCTCTTGGTTGAAAATGTCAATTCAAGTTATGATAATCATATATTTCAGTCTAACCTTGTTGAAGATCAAGATGGGAAAAAAAATTGCAAGGAAAAATGAAATAGGGAGATGAAATGATTGTCATTTCAAAAGTTTCAATAGAAGAGTTGGATGATTCCACAAATATGTTGAATGAACATGACAATTGAGAGGGGGGTGAATTAGTTGTATGAAATTAAAACATCAAAACACTCAACAAGAATAAGATCCACATGTATTTATTAAAACCTTAATCTATTATAATATTTGAACATGAAATGTAGATAAAAAAAAATGAAACAACCAACACCATACACAAAAGAACACCATATTTACATGGAAAACCCTAGAAGGTTAAAAAAATGGTGAGGATTAGCTCACAATATAAGTAATTGCAAAACTGGTACAAGGAGGCTCATTGGAAAAATAAGACACACTATTAGAAAAGGCTCACAGTCCAAGCTCTCTGTTGGAATAGAAAGAAGAAAAAAGATAGAATGTTACACAAAGAAAATGATCTCAATACAATAAAGAATCCAACACAAAAGCTTCAACCACACTTATATTCTTCAAGTTATCAAGATACCTCCAAATCACTACATTTAGCAATCTTGCATTATAGCTCACACTACAAATTTCACACTTTTGCACTTAAATTTTCATCACAACACACAATTCTACTCCACACTCTCCATCTCGCATCAAATCACCATGCATTTATACCATCCACAACATGAAAAAAATCTTCAAGTTGGCTACACACACCCAACACTTTACAAATTCAAAATAGGTCGACACTAAGAATTCCCACAGTGGATACAAATGAAAGTGGACCAATACAAAAATTAATTAGGAACCAAATCAACTCTTACATTCCACACTATGCCTTCATTGATAATTAAAAATCTTTGAATGTAAGTGTAAACACCAAGTTAGTTGTTACACGTGAAAACACCATTAAACTTTCAATTGCATGCTT
>VDFB02117986.1:0-33885 GCA_007258455.2 Sequoia sempervirens | reverse complement strand
TTGACATAGCCTTCAACAAAGGCAAAACCATGATCAAGATAACATGACTCCTCCTTGTCAAAGGTATTTTAGCAAGCAACCAATTAATGCATTTGCATTGATTTGGATATGTGATGTATTTGAATCTTCATAAATGTGAGTTTCAGGAGTACATACCACATGATATGAGTATTGAGCAATATTTTCTTGAAACTCATGAGAAGTAATCTCAGTCTAAAACATGTTTCCCTTAGTTGCAAATGTTGCATCATCGTTTGAATTATATATGCATACAACCCTAAGAAGTATGATTAGCAATATGAATCTTATCACCCCTTACCATTATTAACATGAGCATTTGTCGGTCCCTCAGGTCTAATAAAAATATTTTTGTTTTCAAACAACTTTATACTCAAATCGTCCGAGACAGTTTTTGAATGTATCCGAGTGAAAACATGAAAAAGGTTTCCACCAGAATTTGCTTTCTGACATGTTTGCAAAATGTGCAAAAACAGGCCAAGTTGGCTCTAGAATTGGCTTTGAAAACTGATCAACGGCCTCGTCAAGCAATGAAAACTTGCAAACCAGTAGACACTGGTCCCAAAAATTGAATGCAATAAATGGATCAACAAAAGGAGTCACGAGGTGAAAGATATTTGCTATCAAAGTTGCTCAGTTGAACTTTCTACAACAATCAACTATTCTGAACCAATTAAAGCTGAAAAAATCACCTCATTGAAAAAATACCAAATCAACTCTTGGCGAGCTGTCACTGAACACAGTAGTTCATTTTGGCATAGTGAACACACGTGCAAGACGGATTAGCTTGAATCATCACCCATCAAAAGATATTGACGCTCAAAGTTGGCCTCTTAGAAAGGTTGTCAGGAATGCAGATGCAAAACTGGAGAAATTCCTTTTAGTTTTGATCTGCTAAAAATAGCAAATGAAGTCATAAGGCCCTGAAAACTAACATGTGAGGTCATTTTGGCATGGAGATCTGAGAACAACAATCTTTTTCTCTTGATAGTTATTTGGTTGCAAAATGCAAGCTCAAATGGGAGGCTACTTTGCATAAATGAAGGTTTGCAAGCAGCAGAAAAATGCCAAAACTCTCTAGCTTTGCTTTTTGAAACCCTGACAAAACTCATCGTAAGAAGCTAAAAATTGGCATGCTTTCTCACATAGGACACATGAGTAGGCGTGCAAAGGGGTTTTGCACGAAAAATTAACTGGCTCCAAAATATGACCATCCAAAGTAGGTCATTTAGGCAGATTTCTCAAGTGCACTTCTGAAAGTGCAAAGGCAAAATTTTGAAATGGGCATCTCAAATTTCGCAAAATTTGAGAGTGCCATAAAAAAAAAAGAATTATTATTTAGTGTATTGTATCAAACCTCTGTCCCATATATCTAAGGTTTCAGAAACCTATAGAAATTGATTGGTTTCAAACTACTAAGAGAATGCAAGGATAAAAAAACCTATTGTTGATCGTGTTTTCTGCACAATAACAGCCAGACAAAATATGATATCCTATCTCTCTTTAAAATTAAATCTCTATCGGCAAGCCTCAAGAAATAACCCCAAGGTCTCTAATGTTAGGTCTTGATAGTGCATAAACAACTCAGTAACAAAATGTGAAAATGCTAGTAATCACAATGGGACCTTACTACGAGCAAAATGTTGAATCAATTTTATCAGATCTAACAATCTGATGATGCCTCAATCCTAGTTTCAACCCAATAATTAAAGAAATAGAAAAGAATAAGGGTTTTAAAGAGATTTATAAATTTAATACTACTCCTGAGATTAACAATGAAAGTAACCAATACTCGAAATGGACCAATCCCTCAAAACTGATTTCTACTTGACCAAGATAAATCTACAATCTCATAGAAAACAGTGCAATCTTTTGAGGTGTTAAGATTTTCAAATTATGAAGACTCATTCAAACAACCCTATTGCAGTTGAAGTGAATAAACCTTCACAATCGAACTTAAGCACAAGGAATATGAAAAGTCTAGGCTGACTTTGCAAAGCAACTAACAATCAGTTAGTTGCGAAAAGTATGGACTGAAGATTGCTGCCACATTTAATTATCAAATCACAAACATTATCAAATCGAATATAATCTAAATATTGACCAACTCAAAGCAATTTTAAAGATGGGATAGCAAGAACCATGCAAGACAAGAGAGCACAAATATGGCACCAAATCACAATGTCATTATTTGCATTCAAATTGCTCACTGTAGCAACAATTCTAGCTTTCTGTTATAATATTTGCTTGAGGGAAACTACATGTTAACTTACTCTACTTCTATGTTCTAGTTACAAGTTCTAACTTTCTAACTATTTCCAACTATCTAACCATCTAACCCTTTAAAAATGAGGCGACATGGCCAATATATAGAAATCCCCAGAAATTTGCTGGCCAAGCAAGGGTTTCGCAGCAATAACTTGGCACAACCACCCAGCCAGGAGAGTCTTTGAAATGGGTCAAACAGGCATTAAATGCACATCTCGTTGAGGTCGGCCCGGGATCTGCACTGCAGCTTAGACGACACGTGGGAAGATAATAGGGAAGCACAAATCGTGCCGCAGCCTATCATTAGCTCTCTTCCCTATTATCCCTGCACCAATCTAACTCTTCATGTAGCCTCAAGAACACTGCATCTAAGTCGGCCACAGGTGGTACTGGCAGAACCCTAAGTCGCCTCTCAATGGATGCAATCTCATCCCTTGAGTGTTTGACCGACCTATCCCAATCTACCTTGTATGTCACATGCTTATCAATAATTGCGAGGTAGGTGGCCGCATCATCTAGTTGGTGCATACACATCATGCCACCATTCTCTCAACTGTTCAAGGCTCAAGTACGTGGGCGCAATCTTTCTTCTCCCCGTCATGATTTCAAAGAAGGCAATGGAACTATTGTAAACCTTAGTTAAGGTGTCATCAATATGCTTCCCTCATTTGTGAATCTTTTTCAACACATTCTACCTAATTTGCAATGCCTCGAACCACTCCCAAGGTTCAACAACTCTAGAGGAATGAAGAATCCCGTCGCTTACCAACCTGTCACGGGTGTATTCCATTAGAGTTTTGGTTTTCTGCAGAAGGAGGTTTGCATCCTCCTTATCTTGTGCCAACACCTATTTCAACCATTAGTGGCCATAAATAGCATCCTTCCCTATTGATAAAATTTCTTTAATAGCTTCATCACCCTTCCCTTGCACCCCTTTTAACCAATTCACAGTGGCAAGGGTGGAAGCCTTCATATTTTCTAGCTCGGTTATGGTCTCTTGAGGCAGAGGATTGGTAGCAGAGGAAGAAGGGTTAATGGACTGCAGTGGCTTGATTAATTCCTCCAAGCACTTCCTGAGATTTTCATTTTCTCTCTTAAGTTCCTGCTTGGTTTTCATTTCCTTCCTCAATCGATCCACAATAACTGCACTGGAGACCTCATAGTCCTCAATATCCTAATCAATTGATGTAGGCCCAAGATTAAAAGTTTGTATATTATAATCATTTCCAGCCACATCGTCTCTATTTTTATCTGGAACAAGGGTAGCAATATGAACAACCTTGTTATGTGCCCCATCCCTCTCAACCCGTGAGATCACCCTAGCTTTCTTCTTACCTTTATCTTTTCCAATCCCGGCTAGTAGTGCATCCCAATTCGGTGGACTATCCTCCACTACCACCTATTTTCTCTTTATTTCTTTCTCCAACCAATTAGGGACAGTGGACTCCAATTGCACTCTACTCTGCCCCATTTCTTCTTGAGGATCCCCTGCTATTCCCTCATTCAAATCCTATTCATCAGGGGCCCCATCCATTCCACTTTCCTTCCCCTCAGCATGCTCCTCCTCTTGTTCACTTGATGGATCCTTTACTGCCTCTACCTCCCTTGGAGGAGATTCGACTACTTCAGTTCTGACCGGAGATTCTGCATGTGAAGCCATAGGGGACTGCATTATCCTTTCAATTTTTGCCTCTGCACTCTGGAGTTACCCTTCATGGAATTCATCACCTTTAGCATCTAGATCCTCATCAACCTCTTTTGTATCACCTGGTTCACTTTGGGTTTCATGAGTGGGAGGGATGTCACCATACTGCTCCTCATGAGAAGCCACCAGAGGTAGGTCAGCCTTAGGCACACTATCCCTGGGAGAAGAAGTCCTAGACTTCCTTGCATACACTTTGGACTTCTCCTCTGAACTTTCAACATCCACTACTAGTCAAGCAACTTCTTCCCCAACCTTGGAGCTAGCCTTCTCTGATAATTTGACAATTCTTTTCCTCTTAGGCATAGGAGCATCAGCCTCAGGACTCTACTTTTCAGTCTCTTCTTCTCAGGCTTCTTAGTCCTAGTCCTTTTCTTAGCTTTCGGCTTCCTCTGTTTCACTGTTTCTTGGGCCTCTTCTTCTTGAACACCTTTAGATTTAATTTTGATAGTAGAGTCCATTTCACCTTTACCTTTAGGATCCTGCTTAGTGGATTCTTCAGAAGTAGAATGGGAATCTAAGTCCTCCATCAGGGCATAGGTGCATTGTACTCCCTTGTTTTCCAACTCCCATACTGTGCATTTGAGCCACATCCTAGTAAATTTGAGGATTGGATCCATCAATTGTTTCAATTATGTCTTCTCCTCCTTTAACCAATCCACATCACCAATTGGCCTATCCTTTATGGCTTCATAGGCATGATCTTGGATCAAGTTTCCATCATCTTCCAATTGGTCAGGCACTTCCCTTACATTATATAATCGAACTACATCAATTGGAAGCCAGGAGAATTTCTTCCTTTTAACCTCATACTCATCACTGCAGTTGGCCCAATAGTCCTCCAAATTAACCTTATGGTTGTACTCTCTACTGGCCTTCTTTTGAGCCTCCCTTGTGATGTCAAATCTAGACCTCTTGGAGTGGAAAGACAAACCAAGAGCACTCAATTCTTCCTCTGAAGCCTAGGAAGAACCAATGGAAGGACAAACCTCTCCAGTTCCAATCCTTAGTGGGAAATATCCACCAAATCCTATCTTGTGCTTGTCCTTCTTGACAATGGCATAGAAGTCGCAAATATGCCTGGTGACTTCCAACAAAATAATGTGATTAGTGGGGTACCTTGGAAGTCTATATGGGGCCCTTTGGCAACCATCAATTCAGATGTAAGAGAAGGTTGGGAACTGAATAAACCATGCTCCATATTTCCTGATAAGCTCCTTAGCCAAATCTGAAATCCTAACATGCTCTGCTTCCTGAAGCATTCTGGTGATATGTATGGTGAATGCATCATTTTCCCTCCTATAGTTTGGGCTTCCTAAATACAACTGAGGGAAAACTTCATAGATGATGTCCTTTCCAAAAATTCCCTTTGTATCCAATCCTCTGTAGGGATGGAACCTAGAAAGTGCATAGACCAAATACAAGGTCATGGTGAAGGTCTTTGTCTGCAACACATTGGACAATTGCTTGTGAATGACTTGGCTAATGACCCCTGCCCAATGGTAGTCAATTTTCTCTTGTTCCATCCTTACAATGGCATGGCACATCCAATTCTAAAATGTACCAGCACTATTCAATCCAACCACCCTGCTAAGAAAGGTGATGGCATTGTAGTACTCCTTGAATTTTGCTCTGAATAGCTACTTTGGAAATTTGGAGTAGTGAGACTTGGGCTTCTCCAGCCAGGAATTGATTAGCTGCTATGACTTCACAGTCTGGTCATCGTAGAATTCCTAAGCTGCCTCAATGGTGAATCCCACCACATGAGATTTTTCTGTCATGTCGAAGGTTTGGGCAATGGAGACCGGATTGAGATTGACAACAACTCTCCCTTGAGGCCCAATAATCCTTTGTGTACCCTGATCATAGTGCCTAGGGCACTCAAGGACCAGCTCATAACATTGCACTATAGAAGGGAAATTGACCACATGGGACAAGCCTGATTCCATCATCCTTCTAGTCACCAAAGGAGGATCCTCAGCCGCCATCCTTGCTTTAAATTCCTCATAGTCCCAGAGGCCCACATTTGTATTAGTGACTTCTGACCAGACAGAAGTGATCTTACTCTCAGGGACCTTGCTCTTAATGTCCAGCTTGACCCTCTCTGCATTAGACAATGAGGAACCAGCTGCTGCTTTGCTTGATTCAGCCTGTATTCAACATGAAAACATAATAAAAACCATAGGAAATCAAGGTTACGCCATCAAAACACCATTAGAATGCATCTCATATAGTCAAGGTGTTATTAAAATTCATATAAAATGACCACTACAATTTTTCAGTTTTCAAGACCATCCGCGGAATCTGAGCCAGAGAGGAATTTTGGGAAATTCCAGACCAATCGGATTCCAATGAAAAAAACCAAGAAACACATACTTAATCATCACACCTAATTGTTTCTCATCAATAAATCACATGAGAGATCCAAATATGACATGAAATAATCATCAAATGCATCACAAATTATAAACGAATCCAATTATCTCATGTTTCTTTATGTTTCATCAACTTTCGGGGAAATCCATGAGGGACGGATTTTTGTGAAGAACGGGCCAAAGAATATTTTCGGGAAGTCTGGGAGATGACGGATTTCAGAGAAATCCGGACCTGATGGAAATCCGCAGTTTAGGCACAATTTTGGACCAATGGAGATTTCTAGAGCAAAAGTTTCGGCAAGAGTTGGGATCTCACGGAGAAGTCCTGGCAAAGCCATGAAGTTATGCCAAAAGATGCTATCAGAGAAGGTCTCGCCAAGACATGGTGGTTTTGGTGTAATGTCTAGGAGAATGGCGATATAGCAAACAATATCGATATGATCAAAGGTTAGTCAGGGTAAGGTTTTGGCGAATGTATCATGTCTCATCGACTGATGGGTCCAAGCAAACACTTCGGCCAGACTTAAGTTTTTGATAGGAGGTCCCAACGAAGTTACAATGTTCTACCGACTAAGGCATAGTTGAATTCAGCCAGAGGTCTCAGCAAAAAGATCTGGGCTCGTTAAGAAAAGAAGGCCTCGCTACAACGTCTTGGCGACCAGTAGGAGTCTCGCCAAAAGCAAAGATTTTAGCAAGAGTAGGGAGCTCGCGGAAAGGTCTCAACGAAGTATGAATGTCTCCCTGATAGAAGGTCACTCGACAAGAGTAGGACATGTTTGGCGAAAGGTCTGGCCGAAAGTGAAAGTCCCAGCGATAGAACGAAAGATCGACAAGACGAAAGGAGCCCGCTATGAGCTCTTGGCAATGAGGTTTGTCTTGTCGATGGAAAGACTTTTGGCATGAGAACCAGTGTCTTGGTGACCAAATACCAACCTTGTAAAGGGCTTCTGCAAGACACAGGAAGACCGTTGTGACATCTCCCTGACTTCAAAGGGTTACAGCAACTGAAAAGAACAAAGCTTGGTGAAAGCGAACAGTGCTCGGTGGGAGGTCTCAGCGAATGAAGGATGTCCTAGCAAAGCAAACAAACATTGGTAAAGCTATTGGATCCCGCTATGACATCTTGGTGACCAAGACTTGTCTTGCTGAAAATGAGTATGAACAAGGATGTCGATGAGACATCTCCTCGCAGGGTGAGGTCTCGGCAAAATCAAATGTCTCGCTAACTGATACGCATAAAAGATTTCATCGGTATAAAAATGATAGTGTCACGGTGATCCAACATGAACCTAGGAAGACCACATCGGCGAACCTTAAGGTGGTCAATATGATGTCCCAAGGATCTCGAATGGTCACAACGAAGGGAATCTAGAAGGGATGGAGAGACCCGATTTCATCCAGACACTAAACCGACTATGGATTTTGACAAGTTTAACTTAGGGAAAGTCAGGGATGGGCCTTTCATGAACTTTCTTTGTATTCTAGGTCAATCCTAAGACGAAATCACCCAATATGGCACCCCTTTAGGTCCGAACCCTATTCATCCGCCATTAGCATGCAGGAAAGCTCAGAATTTAGTTGTTTCCACTATTGAGCCATCACTAGGGTTTACTAATTACTCTCAGGAAAGATTCATTAAACTGCAGATGGACACATGAACTCAAAACTCACCTGGGAGATGAAAAAGGATGCAATACTAAACAACCCTAGCATGAAATAAACAAATACACAGGAATTCAAATCCCACAAGCCCTCACAATACCAACATGTCATTCATAATTTAATTCAAAGCAGAGCAATCAGACACCTACCATTATAAAATGAGAATTGATCTCAGAAGCAGCAAACACAAAGCCCAATGGGGACTATGACGAACAGATGCGAGAATGCACAAGAAACCATCACAGCTTGCCCGAATAGCCCAAAGCAAAGCCAACAATTCAATGAGAAAACTCTAAGGATGCAGTTCTAGACTCAGACAATGACAAATAGTGAACATAATGGTGCAAAAGATCTCAGAAATCAAGTAGAATCTAGCCATCAAAGCATGTACAAAGCCATTAATGCAACCGATAAGACAGTCAAAAAACCTGGGGAGTTGATGACAAGGTGGAATCTAGGAAAATCCGGACCACACAGAAATCTGTGAAGATCAAAAATTCTCAGGCAAGAAGATCCAACCGGAATCCAAGCAGGATCCGAGAAAATCTGACCAGGGCAGAAAATCCCAAATCCGAGCAAAAGCCCGAAATTCATCTAGAACTTAAGATTTTCAATGAAAAACCTTTGGGGGGGGAACACTTAGGCAATCAAAATAAATGATTAATCACGTGCCTAAGTAAGACAAAAACCTCAAAAGAAAGGACCAAAACACCAAAATCGAAGCGAAAGAGGGTCCCTGCTTACCACGGGGTGTGTGTGCAAAAAATTACACAACACCTATGAATGTAGAATGAAACATTTAAAATTCTAGTGCATGGTGAGAATGTTGCAAATGACATTGGTAATTCCTTTAAAGATGTTTTCAAAAGTGCAAGTTGGATGCAACTAGGTGCTATGGAGCATAATACAACTACTACATCTAAGTAACTAAGAATAAGACATCAAAGTAGCACATCAAGATTATTACAAGAAATAGTTTTATTGAGTCAGTTTTAATTTTGTAAGACAACTCACTACACACAAAAAAGGATGCAAATATCTAGGAAAATATTGCATTGAAAATACAACAAAAGGATAGTGTCATTCATCTAATATAGTTCCAAACATAGAAAACTCAAGAGTGTTCATAAGAATGATAAATAGACACATAAACTCATATACCATCTTATGAATGGAGAAAGTCAAGATAACCATTAAGCTTATCTGGTGAAAGGGTAGATATTATGTCTATGAAAGTCAAGTTTATGACAATCATAACATGACACTATAATTGAGAAAATGGCCTATTCAAGTCATGTAAGATACAAAGGTAATAGATAGTGCAACAAAAGTAGCAAAGGTCAAAATTTATCTCATTATGATATATGGATAAACTTGAGTGTTAAGAAAAAAATTATAATAATTTTTTTATGCATTGTAGATAGTAGACATAGAAAGATCAGCATGAAGGAGTTTTAAGACATGACAAACGTGTCATTCCTTAGTCCTACAATCATTCCCATGGAATTTTTTACACGTTCTATGAACCTAGAGATAAATTCATGACTACTTGAGGGGAGTAATGAGTAGTTATAGATATTTGCAAGCATCTAGAGGTAGTTTGAGGAGCTACAAAACAAGAGGGAATATAGGACAGTTTTGACCCAATTTTGGAGCATTTACTAGCATCTAGGAGCTATTTAAGGTACCTTGATGGTGGATAAGGCCAAGGAAGGACCTTTTCTTTACTCAAGCACCATTTTAGAGCACTTTTTGGGGCTGCAAAGTAGGGGAAACAATTTTGGACACCCAAGGGAGTTTGACCCAGCAAGATGGAGTGAAGACTTATCTTTCTTTCCTCAACACATGTTCCTAATTTGCAGCAGTTGTTGAATAGCGTAAAGGAAGGCCTAGAGGCATTTTTTCTTTAGTTATTTTCTCTCTAGTTTTTTATTGTAACTTTTCTTGAAGGTTCTTTCAAGATAGGATAGCACTATAACTCAATTTCAAACTTATATAAAGCCATAAAACATTTTTTATCAATAAAATACAAGCATTTTTCTTCCTCTAATTTGTACTTTATGTGCAACTATAAATTATCAATATATTTTCTATGATTTTGTGTATATATCCTCAGCATATATCTAATTTCCTCAACACCTTATTTTAGAGATATGCATACCTTTTGCATGTCATATGCTATGAAATTATTTTGAACAATTTCTATTTGTGAGAATATTTGATTTTTCCTTTTAGATTGAGTAAAACTTAATCTTTCCTATGAATTACTAATGTACAAGTATGTAAAATTTGAGTTGTGAATGAAACAACTTGTTCATTTTGATCATATTTTAAGTCCAAACAGTAGTGTAGGTTTGAAAACCATTTTGGTGCATTACTATATTAGTGTTTAGGTTTCATTACATGTTATCCTTCTCTCTTTCCTCAACAAGAAGCAATAGGTATCTTATTTTAGTTGAAGTTCCAAGGGAACCAACCCTCTTTGGAAGTTCATCTACACCATTTGAGCCCACACTCATGGAGATCATACCATGTTTCATGTGGTGGATGAGTGATTCTATCAACTCATCAAGGGTGTAGACTTCCTTGAAAATAGTTAATTCTCATGCAACCAAATGTGAAATTTTTTATTTCATGTTGTAGTCTTGGGGGCTTATACAAAGTATTTTTTAATCATGAATTGACATAAAGCTCTATTTTGGGGATTTTGTTTTTCTTGGTAAATCACTGCTAAGGGGAAACACCCTAAATGTTTTTGACTAGAGCTATGAACTAGTGAGACCACATTGTTGAGGGGCCCCATCCTCAAATATGTATGGAAAGCAACACCATTACACTTTTGTCCGTCTTAACCTTATCACTCCAAGACCAACTGCACAGATCCTCCAAACATGAGAGACTCACGAGGGTCTGATACAGAACCACCAAGCATGAAAGACCTGTGTAGGTCCGAGAGAAGTCCACGAGCAGCACACACCATCAGGAATCTGGATCCATGAGCAACACACACCTACATGAAAAAGCATGATCAATCACCACGTCCGCCAATATCACCTATATGTCCTCTCTTTTTGGAACTTTTTTATTATGGATTTTGGTGTTCTATTTTATCCTTCAATTGTCAAGATGAATTCAAAAAACTATTTATCCTAGGAACAAGGGATAGTGAATTATTGTAGTATGCATTTGGACTCATTTTTTAGTTAAGTGGCTAAGAATAAAAAACTATATAGTTAAACACCAATGATGTGGTCTATGGACTAATATATGTCTCACTAATTTTGAGCATATCCTACATTAGTGTAATTTCATTTAATTCACTTTAACTTCTTGTACATTCATCTAGTAGTTGTACATAGTTACCTTGACTATCCATTTGACAATGATGTCTCCCTATATAAATTTTCACATATGGATAATAATACTATTTATCCTCATCCCTATACCCCATCTAGTATTGCGGACATATATCACATACCTTTCACTACATTAGAGTTTAGAGTTTCTTTTTTGAGATGTTTTAGTGATTTTTACAATCAGGTTATATGTATTATAAATTTACACATTACCTGACACTTTCCTACCAAATATCTCTTAATTGTTTGAAGATTCCAAAATTTTGGATCTAGATAACACCATTCAGGACTTAGTTTTCTTCTTATATTAAATTTCTCCATCACCTATTATTTTATCATAGTTTAGAGTCATTTTTTCAAGGGATTCAAATAATTTTCTATAGTAGTGTTCCTAATGTATATAGCATATACTTCTTTTGGAGGTATAGTTACCATACATAACACATTATTTTTTGAACTCTCACTTTTGAATCTTGATGATACCTATGACAATATTTGTCTTTTCTTTAGTGATTTTTCATATTGAGTTGCATCATCTCCCATTCTATATTCATTTTTTCTATCTCTACAAATCATGCTACTCACTTAACACATCTTGATTCATAGTGATCCATGTATCATACTAAAGTGACCATTACTCTTAAATCTTTTATGGCACAATAAAAAATAAAAATCAACATCAATACATTTAAGGAGATTCAATGAACATTCACCTTGATTCATTTCTACATTCCATATGAGTGGAAATTTAATATTTTGACAACTCAATTTTTGCATCATTTATTATAGAGGAACCTAATACAACATTTACCATGTAATATTTTATATTTATCTTCTCTCTTCTTTATAGAGGTACACATGAACCTTATAACAATTGTAAGATACTTTTTGGGTGTCCTATTTACCTTGAGTCATAATTTTCAATCTTTTATTGGATGGTTCATTTTATGTGAGGGAAATTTTATGTACATTGGTATCTCATTAGGATTCATTCACTAGGGCCCATATTTTCACCCTCCCAAGGTAAACTTAATGGAGGTGTTAGTGTAGGATTTTATTTCCAAATATGTTTTAATTGTACTTTTATTTTATCTTTCTTAGGTTAATAAAGTAAATATTAGTGTTAGTGGAGTGTGATCTTTAAAAACTTTCATGGGAGTTGCAATTTTCTATTTTTGGAGTCTTGTAATTTATTTATCTCATTGGTTATCATTTCCACCTCCTCCCTTTCACTTATCCTATTTATAGTCATTACCCTAGTTTATTTTGAGACATTTTTTTGGATAAAAGGAAAAAAGCCTGAAATTGCATACATATAGCATAGAAGCTTATAGAGTAAAGGTGGTCAAGGGACCAAAAAAAATGTGCCATATACCAAATAATTTATGTATGGAGGCCAAAAAAAATCAAAATCCTCATAACAAAAAATGAGAAAAAATAATAAAGAAAGAAAATTTTATGGAAAGGATTAAGTGGACTCCTCACAATACTTCAAGGGTGGCATAAGAATATATTATCCATTGACGTTTGGAAATAGGCTCTAGATTTTTTACCTTCTTTAAAAAAAAATTCCCATGTGCCTCAAAACTTCATGTTGTGCTAGTGACATTGGACAAAAAATTCCAAGGAATAGTAGCCATTCCACCATAACGACCTCCTTGTACATGTTCTTGATATCCTATGGCCTTGGGATGCAAACCCCAAGCCTTGCTACATCCAAGGTTACCTCGATCCTACCTAGGTTGTGCTTCTTAATCAATTTTGATGTCAGTTCACCCACAAACTCTTTTTTCTCTCCTAAATCCAAGAGGGAAGCCACAAAATATGATGTATTATATGTGTTTACCCCATAACACTCATCATCCCTTAGGAAATCAATTCCAAATATCATGTTAATCACTATTATGTCGCTACTAGTGGGATGTTTCATTAGGACCTTCAACCATTGGTTTGTAATAGCACTTGTGAAGGTCATTTGGCAATGCAAGCATGTGAGGCATATAGGATTGCCCATTCTCAAGATGAACTCTAGGAAACTATGAGAATAATAGCATAGATATCACCCTTCCATTTTAAATAGAACAAGGTGCTTCATCCTCCCATGCTTATGGAAGGAGAATTTTTTTCTAGATTTACTAACCATTAGGAGAGGTACTGAAGCAACTCCAAAGTGCTCTATTACCCCTTTTTGATGCATTCCCACTTATTGTTGGAGTACTACGTATCCACCTTGTCATTAATGACAAATCCAATAAATAATTTACAATCAGATTAGTTTTGTGTCAAAATGCATCCAAATGATTAACCATATTGAAAAATAATAGATATTGATGTCATTGGATTGATTAATGTTAGTAAATTCACATCCAATCAGTTAGATTGTAACAATGCACCACTTTATGCTTTTAAATTGAAAACACGTAGCTTTATTCTAACACTACAACTTTTCAAGCTTATGTAGCTAGAGGAAACCCATGCTTTGAAAGGGAACTCAAGGGAGTGTAATGGTTCCACATGTTTATGTGCCTAGATAGTGAGAGAATTATCTAATTTTAACACCAACTTTGGCAATCTTAAAAGCTTGCAAGTAGCTATAATTTCCAAAGATGATCCTTTTTCCTTTGAAGAGTGCATGGATGCACCTCACAACCTCCTTTTTATCATACATTGGACCCACAAAAAGTCTTGAACGATTGCACAACAATTATTGGTAATACTTATAAACTTTTCCATCATGTACTAGCACAACATGTGGCTTGATGCAGAAAAAATTGATTATAAAATAGAAGAAATCAATTACCTTTTTTGGTTGCATGTAGATCCACCATGTGGCATGAAAACACTTCTCACTATGAACTATATCCTCTAGGATAGGTGGGAACTTCTCATTTTTGGAAAGCTTCCAAATTGTATGAAAAGTGATCCGTTAGTGAAACCAAATGCTTAATACCAAGATAGTGGTTCCTACCAATCTCATACCAAGGGTTTTTACAATACTTAAGGGCTTTACTAGATTGTGCCTATTTGACATATGGAATTGGTGCGAGGGTGGGCACTTGATATGATACAACATCACTATATTCTTAAGGACATCATGTTGTACCTCAACACTTTGAATTTTGTATTTAGGCCTCTATGATTAATAGGAATTACACATCTTTGAACAATATAAAACTTTACCATCAAGGGCTCTCAGACATAATAAAATTTCCACCCGAGGGCTCACACAATTTGGAGATAGATACTACTAACGATACTCAACACCATGAGCCCTGAACACTTAAGAAAATTAGTATTTTTAGTTTATTTCCCATTTATGTTGTGCATTTAATTATTTTTTTACATGCTAGGGTAGGATAGTTAACCAAATCCATGTGATTAGTTTGTAGTTCCCAAGTATCTAGATCACACACCATATTTATCAACATGTTTTCTAATTTATTACCCTCTTTATAACAATGTGAGAGATAGTAAGAGTTGAAATATCTTAACATTTTGAATCCTTGGTTTAGGATGGAACTTAACATGTCCAACTGACTGAGTTTTTTTTCTTACATATGTTGAATATGAAAATAAAATTGCTCTCAATCCATATATGTTTGATGCCTATTGAAATGCTAGTTTCAAACCTACAAGCAATGTTTGTGCCTTAGCCTTATTATTTATTCCATCAGGTAATTTTAAAGTGAGGGCACTAATAATAATGCATGCCTAGTTCCTGAGTACACAACCAACACCAAATGCACTTGGTTTCACTTGAGAGGCCCCATCAAAATTGAGTTTTTCCACACCTATTGGAGGTGGAGTCCATACTACACTTTTATAGTTGAGCTTAGTTTTTGGTAACTATGTTCCTACGTTTGGGGAATGAATAAACTCCCACTATGAGGATATTTTTGCATTCCAATTTGAGTATATTTTTCTTGAGCTATTTGATTTATACACTCTAGACATTACTAACATAGAAATTACTCATTTAATTTTGCATATTACTACTTTTGTTGTATGGTTCTCCTTACAAAATATTCTTCTATTTATGTCCCACCATAAACACCATATAAGTGGTGAGGGACTTATTATCCATATTGGGTAGAATAAAGAGTGTTCATTATTTTACATGAGGAAAAACCTACTAATAGAGATTCTTGAAGGGGTGTGACTCAATTTAGTTTGTTTTGGAGAAATGTCCAACACTATTGTGAGAATTTGCAAGTTAAGAGAAGATGGTCTAAATCCTCTTCTATTTGGCCACACAATACACAGTTGAAAGGGGTATATTTTTCCTAGTTTGACTAATCTCTCATAGGTAAAGATACACCTGTTTAATGTCAACCATGCAAATGACCCGAATTTTGGAAGAATTGTAGAGTTCCAACATAATTTATGTGTCCCATTTTATGATTCAGCATTTCCTTGTTGGATGATTGATGAGTAGCCTAGGTTGAATTTATAGCTGCCTAACTTGGAACAAGCCAAAATGATCCTATGAAAGTCCTCAAAAAATTTCTCTTTGTTGGAGAAGTTTTGATAGATGATACTTTTGGTTTGCTGGGAAGTTACAACCAATGATGTTTTTCCATTTTGTATTTGAGAGAAGATTCTCTTCTAGCTTAAGGTAGTCTTTTACTTTTTCTCCCTAGTGATGCTTTAAGCATATTCTCTCTTCTTCTAATCCTTCAATTTTTGATAGTAGTGGGAAGACATTCCAAGAGTCATCCTAAAACAATTCTTTTTCTCCATTACTTATAGACCAAGTTAAACATGGGATGATAACTTCTCTATAGGTTATGTTAAATTCCACATTTTAGAGCCCTCTAGTGGGTTTTCTATTATAAAAATTCATTCATAAATTATAGTGTCCATATATTTTCTTTGCATGATTTTGGACCATTTGGAAGAAGGTTTTGCAAACACATTCCATGCTAGTTTGGCCCCCAAGGCCAAATTCCTTATCTCTAGGTTATGTAAACTAGTGGGATCTTACTCTTTTTCTTACTATCAAGGTTCCCATGTGCCAAAGGAACTTTCTAATGCATTGCTCTAAATTAAATTACACTACTTTTGGTAGCTTAAGAACTAACATAACATAGTTGGGAATATCTGAAAGGATTGCTTTAGTTATTGTGAGCTTTTCTGCCATTGTTAGTCATCTTTCTTTCATGATTCTATTCTACTTTGAATTTGGGTTAGAATTTTTTTCAATAACTCAGGTTTTTTTGTCCCTAAAAGGAATGGGATACCAAAGTATTGGATTGATAATTCATCATTTTTGAAATCAAGAATGGACATGATACATGATGACACCATTGGGGAGGTATTTAGAAAGAAAAACCTAATTTTTAAATCTATTTTTTGCCTTGATACCCTTCAATAATCATCTAAAAACTTTTCAATACCCCTTGCTTCTTGTACAATAGATCTAGAAAATTATTTATTATATCATTTTCAAATAATGAATGATTCATATTAATGGTTGAGTTTGCGATATCTATACCTTTCCATGCACCTTGAGCTATTGCTCCTACTATTGTCCAACTCGACGATTATACCATTAAAATGAAAAGGAAATGTGATAAAGGATCACCTTCTCTAACACCTTGTGAAGAATTGAAGAATTCAACTGGAGTACCATTTACCAAGAATGCGAACATGGTCTTTGTTATAAATGAACTAACCCATTAGAACCATTTATGAGAAATGTTGACTTTTTATACACTTTTAGGATAAAATCCCAATTTATCCTATCATAGACCTTCAACATGTCATGTTTGATAATCATTGCTAAGATTTTATTTTCCTTAATGGAATGCAAAGTTTCATGGGCTATTAAGGCCCCTTTAGTTGTATCCTTTCTTGGGACAAAGTCTTTTTGCTCATCCATGATAATTCTTGGAATGATATTTGAAAGCCTCATAAGGATTGCTTTGTAAAATATTTTGTAAATGGTGTTGCACAATGGTATGGGCCTAAATGAACAAAGCTAGAGTGATTCTTCTTTTTAGGGATTACCACTATAAAATTTTTATTTTATTCCTTTAAGATCTTGTTATTTCTCCTTGATTCCTCTAAAGATAACATAATTTCATGCCCCATAAAATCCCATTTTTTATGAAGAATATGGGAGTAAACCCACCTAAATTTGGGGCTTTGTCTAGTGGCATGGAGAAAACCACTTCTTTTGCTTCTTCTAGTGTAAATGGTTTTAGTAGGAGCACATTATCTTGAAATTAGCAAGGAATATGGTAAAAAAATCATCTAAGATGGTATTGATTGATTGGGTAGTTTGCTGGTATGATGTGCTCAATAATTTTGAGAAGAAGCAGTTTTCTTTTTTACTAATAAGTTTTATTGTCTCTAAATTGATAGCTAAGGGGGAGTTGATGTTGAATATAGTGTTCATTTGTTGTCTGATTTTAATGATAGATAAAATAATTTAGTGTTTGTGACCCTTTATTTGAGCCATAACTCTTTGGATTTTCCCCCCCAATATATGTTTTCTCTTGTTAGAATTTCTTCTAGTTTTGATTATAGTTTTTGTAAGCTAAAAGAGGTGTTGTTCTTACCACACCTTATGATCTGATCATTGATCTCATCAAGTTGGGCTTGCAGCTCTATTTTTATGAAAAAATGTTCTTTAAATGCTACTTAATCCAACCTTTTATTTTATGTTTGATATATAGTAACTTTTTTGCTAGGTAGAATATTTTGGAATTGGCAATGACGGGCACATTTTCCCACCAAATCTTGAGTTGAGGTAGGAAATAAGGGTCTCTAAACCACATTTCCTAAAACTTGAAGGATGACTTTGGATGGGGTGTTTGGAAGATAAGGAAAAATTTATGGGAAAGTGATTAGAGCCTGAGAATTAAAGGATATACAACTCAAAAGGAGCTCTTTTCATAAGCTAGAATATGTAGAAATTAGGAATTTCTATCCAACCATTTTTCAATAAAGAAAAAGTCTCTTCACCTATTTTTCCATGTAAATATACCTTTTTGGAGAGGGAAATATAATAGATTATTTTCTAGTATGAAGCCTTGGAAATCTTTCATTAACTTTGGGGGATTATATTTTCTAATTTTTCATTATGGTGCAAGATTGCATTGAAATATCCCTCAAAAAGAACTTTCTCCTCTTTTAGGTTTGATAAGATTGGGGATATGGCATCCCAAAGGATATTTTTCCCAACTATTGATGTGGGTACATAAAAATTAAACAACCAAAAACATAGGTCAAAGAAAGTCACCTTCAAGAGCATCTAGTGTTGCATTGAGAGGATTAGTTCAACTTGGGGATTTTTTTCATTCCATAGCATTACTAAGCTTCTTGATGCTTCTTGTGCCAGAGAATGTAAGAATTTCCATTTCTTCTATTTGATAAGGACTTCTTGCACCTAATCATTAGTGAATTTTGTTTCTTACACCATAATGATATTTCCTTCACTAGAGTCCTGTTGGCACTTTATCTTGAGTGTTTTTTGCTAGGGGCATTCAAGACCTTAACATTCTAAGATAGGATTTTCATTTCCCTCGAGGAGAGAAGCAATGCCTCCTTGGTCTAATATTTTTATCAAGTGTAGATTTGATACTAGTAGCTATTTCATCCTATTTTTTCTTACTTTTGGGGTGTGTGCCTCTTATTGATGGTGTTGTAGTTGGTGTCTAAGATAATGTTCTATATGATTGTGCAATTGAGAGAACTTAGAAAAAATCATATTCTATATTCTTATTTAGTGCTTCCTCTACCAGTTGATCAAATATTTTTTATCCTTCTTGTAAAACAAGATGATTTACCATTTTTTCATTTATTCTTCCATCATTATCTCTTGAGCTTCTTGAAATATTGTATTATTTTCCTTTGGAAAGTTTTTGTGATGGTTTATATCATTGGCTATGGGTGTTTGGTGTTGAGAAGGGGACATAAATAGGCCTTCTTCTATAGGCATTTATGAATCCTTTAAATCATTTAACTAGACTACCACTAGGAAAAATTCTACATCATACATTGCACCATTGGCCAAAATGTTAAGATTTTGTGTGTTGTTACTATGAATTTTTCAAAGAAGATCTTCCTCAACAAACTGTAAATCTTGTACACCTTGCGTTGCTTTCTTTAGGGTAGTGATTACTGTTGGTAATTTCTAAGTAGGGAAAGCTAACTAATGGATCCTTGGCCAATGTTTTGTATAATTTGTTGTAGCCATGCTTTGTCAGTATGGATGCCACTTGTAGTAGCCTTCTTGAAATTTTTTGTGTTAGCTATAAATTACTTTAATGTAGTGTCTAATTCCAAGGAGGGGAAAGGTTTAGATGTTTTTTATTTCCTCTTTATTAGACCCAGGTCTTGATCTAAACAAAAACCTCTAATGTGAAGGGGAAAAAGTTTCTTGTGAGTACTTAGGTGACCTTTTTGTTTGTTATGCTTACCGAGTAATGGCACTTTCATTGACTTCCTAGATGCATTTGGACTAGAGGTGTGAGGAACATTAGGTGTTTGGTAATTTTGAGGAATAGGATGTTGCTGTGGGGTTTGGCTTCTTTTTTGGCTAGAGAAAATGTTTGCAATATTGTATTTTTTGGAAGAGGACCATGATCGACACTATTTGATTTTGAATCCTCACAAACCATGGTTTTTGAGGGGCATTGTGAGGTTGGATGGTTAGGGGAATGATATGGGGAGAAAAAAGTAACTTAATATTTTCAAGCTCAATATGATTTTTCCATATTTCATGCTTGGAGTGGATGGCCAAGACTTTTGGTAGTGACTTTTTAGCATTTGAAAGGATGCAAATTCTAATTGCCTTGTAGGAGTATTTGATAAACTTTGAATCAACACTCTGGAAGATTCCAATGGAGTTGCCTAAGGTTTCTAGGATTTGGGGCTCCTCGTATTCAAGGGGTAGATTTTTTAGCTAGATATAGAAAGGTATATATTGAATTGATGTAGAACTAGGGTTGGAGTAGCAGGTCATGGGTTGGATACCTATAAACCTTTCCCATTAAAAAACCATTTTTTTCTTTAAAGGATTGATCTCATTCTACTCTAGAGTTAAAAATGACAATGAAGTAACGTATTTCCTTATGCATGTCAAAAACTTCCAAGGCCCTCAAATACTGATCAAGAACCCATTTTTGTAGCATATTGATAGATGACATGTAGTTAAAAAAATTACCTATAAGTGCATGAATTTTGAGGATAGACATAGAGGGAAGCAACAGGTGTCCAAAGATGTGCACTTGGTATTTAGTTGAGAAGATGAACTTATGATAGTTTAGACTACTAAGGGTTCTTTGAAAGATATGCTACTTTAGAGACTCCTCTTTTTTGTTGCTGAGGCACAAAGCTAGATGTATGAAGAGGGACTTTATCTTTTCTTTTCCATAAAACCTAGCTCACCGGTTTTCTTCCCAACAACACAATGTTGGGGAAAATGGCAATAGAGTTTTTTCATCGATGCTGAGAGAAAGCTAGAGTAACAAAGAGTTGTTGGGGGAAGGGAAGCATGCAGGAAACTCGGGGGAGGCCTTGTTAGCCATGGGAAAATTGCAAACCACCCATGAGAAATGATGTAGATGATGCCCAAATCTACATCCTTTTAAAAGCCACTGTTCACCTTTTTTGCTTGAATTTTGAATGCCTTCCTGAGGATTCACAACTTGTAAACTAGCTTGAATCCATTGAAAGGAGGGATTTTGTTCATTTCTAGGGTGAAATTTTGAAAAATTCCCATTGGGTGGCTTCTCCTCTTCTTACTCTTGCTCATGCTCAATTTTTCCTTTTATGATATTTATTATTTCTTCTTTATTTTGAGACATTTTTACATTCATCTAGATTCACACCTTTGAGTTGTCTTAAGCCTATTTTTCTTCAATGTAACTTGCACTATCCTCTTGCAAACTAACTTAGATATAATCCTAATTTGATTTCTTGAATACATTTTATTTATAATTTTATTGTATCTATTTTCTTTACTAGCTTTTGGGTTTCAATATATATTCTATAGTTTAAAATTAAAATAAATATAATATGATATTTTGACCCTTATAAATAGAGTATCTCTCTAATAGATATCTTATTAAAAAAGAATTATAAACCATTATTATGAGTATATATTATAGAACATATTAATAATTTCACTATCTACACATTGATTTTAAATAAACCATACTAATCCATGACAACTTGTTCATCCTCTAGTGTTATGAGGTTTTATCTATAGGTCTTGTAGTATAAATTTGGTGCACTATAATTTTAAACCCTTTTTCATCTGCCATGGAAAATAAAATCAAAGAAAGAGAATGTAAGATGTTGACTAAGAACATAGGATTTTTGTGTTACAATGAAGTTAATAAATTAACTAATTAAAAATAGCTCATGTGATGTAGAGGGAATAATTTAAGTTTATAAGTTCTCTAAAAGAATCACGTGAATATTTAAAAGATCTTATTTAGATATTTTCATTAAAGGGAGAGAAAAACAAAATGTAATAGAGATAATGGTGGGCACATGAATCTAACAGAAAAAAAATATAAATAATTGATATCATATGCTTATCTTTTAGGATCGCAATGAGGTACTGAAGTAAGGCTTCGTTTATAAAAATCAAATCCTAAAAAATGTGCATTATGGAAAGGAAGGCTATAAGAGCTAAAAGAGAAATTCAAAAAAGTAGTCATTATTAACATGCAGCAAAGCATGAAGAATATTTTGGCATGTCCAAATGATTTAATTTTATCTTTCTCATTGAATATTTTGCATGACATTATAAAAAGATGTAATTGTTCAAAGAGGGGGGATTTATTTTATCAAGGAAGCTTTGTTGGAATTATATTGGGGTCCTTTGAAGGAAGATTTTTATAATCATTGTACTCAACTGAGACAATGCTTTGACTATGCATACATGACCTTTTCTATGTTTTTTTAATCATTTTTCTAAATATAATATAATATTACCATGCCCATTATTTCGCTATTAAATTTATCCTCGTCTTCTTGTTTTGCATTTGTATCATTCATTTTCTAGTATTATATTATATTAAATCTATTTATGGATTAATGATTATACCTATATCATTTCTCATTACTTTAACTATGTGTATTATAGTTTCTTATTGTAAATCATGTGCAAATGATATGCAAGTGAGAGGATTTTATAATTGTTGGATGACCATTTTAGTTAGGATATATTTTCCTATTTTGTTCTTCTATTTTTATACAAGATACAAATATTTAATCAAAAATCCTACAAATAAACATCTTTAAAGATGCTAGAGTTTATCTATAGAATCCTAAAAATAGTTATCTTTCTTTTAGGAAATAAATATTTTGAAGCTATCTAAAATAGTCAAATGTATGACATAATATCACCACCCACCCTCCTTATTGGAATGATAAATTGAAGAAACATTAATGCCTTCATGTATTCTAAAGTAATCACCTTGTCCATTTTATCATATTGTAATCTCATCCTCTCAAATATAAAAATTGTAAAACCCTATGTTTGATAGAAATATTTCACATTCCTCTTCAATTCCAATGTTTCCCAAGACAAAATTTGAGAAATCTAGTATTTGAGAGAAATTTGTATATCAAGTAGATGAGATAGACAACCATGATAAATAGAAAAATTTCATAAAAATAGTGAAATTTTTCTTCTACTAATACAACTTTTTTGGTAAAAAGTGGTTATCATATGTATAGAAAAACTATCACATGAAATTTTGATGTTAAACTTCTCCACTTCAACTTATTTAGAGCACTTTTCAATATTTTTTATAAGAAAATTGGGAGAAATTAATATCTATTGGATGGCATAGAACTTCAAGAATAGAAACAAGATAGAGGATAATTCTCTATAGAAACGTAATCAAGTGTAATAGATATCATAAATTATAATGAATAATATAGTCTATTAGCTACAACAGAAAAAGATCCTATCTACCTAAATAAAAAAATATGTTTCTTTCTCTTTCTAAAAAATAAGTATGGAAAGAGATCATTAGTGATCATATAGAGGATAAAAAGGTTAACCCTGATGAAGATTGACATATATTTATAGAAGAGGACAACCAGGATATGATACAAATATGTCTACATCTTGATTAGAAAGAACATATGTGCATTCAAAAATATCAAGACTTGAGGAAGAATTTATTGGGATTAATTCAAACTTCTTATTCACAGATATTAATAATTTGCATATATTATTTTACTCAACATAGAAAGGAAAAAATATAGTTGTTATGATTCACACTTTGACATAGAAGATCTTGAAGTATCAAATCAAGACCATGAGTGATGTATGTTAAGAATAAATAAAAAGTGATTTATAACCATATTGGGTAGCACCATTACCTTTAAGCATGTTTTTTATGTAGCCTTATATTGCATGAAAGAGGAATAACATACAAATGGTATGACCAATGGTTTCAAGTTTTCAAATGCTATAGAATTCAAGTAAGAGAATGATCTCCAATGTGTAGGGTTCCCTTCCACCATTCGTGATACCAAAAGAAACATGCACATCAAAGAAAATGGTATCACTGATTGAAAGAGGAGGTACTAGTGTTGGGAATAAGGTATCTCAATCTTGGAGTCCTAATATTGATTTAATTAATGTATTATTATATTTATTTGTAATATTTAATTTCCTCTGGCGTCATGTCATAAATTGGGACCCACTAATTGGGTGGCATCCCTGTTGGAGGTGATTGGATGACACATAATCATCCCAAGTGGACATAGGCATCCCACTTTGGAATATTTGACCTATGGAAAATTCTATGATGCATCATAAGGAATCTTGTTGCATGGAGAAAGTTGGTGAGTAATTTGGGTTATGACAAGTTCTAAGAGAATCAGGTATTCTTGGCTAGTTATGATATATTCTCTTATAGATGTAAGTACTATCAATTATTATAGATTCTATGATAGTTGTAAGATGTGTAAGGCATCTTTCATAGCCTACTTTTAGCATATTCTAGGCACCCAAGCTTGGAAAAAGAATATTTCATGTAATTACACTTATAAGGGGTATGATGTACATGTGTCCAAATGCATTTCTATGGCATGGAATATTGTGCAATGTGGATTTAGACACCCCTCTCCTTCTAGATGCTTATTGAAGCTTGCATCTCTCTATATATTGAGTGCCTTGCATTGTAGAATATATAGTTTTTTTATAGGTAATGAAGTGTTGTCAATATCGATCTAGAACAAGTGTGTGTATCAAAGAACTTATTTAAAAAAGCTTTGTACTTGGGGTTGTATTGTAACTCTTGTTTGAAGTAATACAATAGTACTGTGCTTTTGGAGGGTGGGGTTTTTTTACCTGAAAGGGTTTTCCCCATGTATATTTGGTGTTACTATTTTATGTGTTATTGTTGTTATATTCCATTATTGCTATGTGGGTATGTGTAGGATCATCATAGAAAAAATAGGCCCTTAAGTGGCAAAAATTTTAGAAAAATTATCAGAGTTAGGAAACTTGATGTAAAAATTTGAATAAGTTATCTATATTATTTAAAAAATATGTAAGAATACAATCTGTCACAAATTGAATGTAGTTTCTAAACTACTAGGTTTATTTTTTATTTTTTAAATCTATTTGGTGAAAATTTGAAATTTTAATGCAGTAGTACTTAAATTTCAGTGAAAAAATAAGAAGTAGGTGTTTGTCTGACCACCCTAATCACAATAAAATGATATATTTTCTTATAAGATTTTAGATATAAGTAGAGGACTCATGTCCTGATGTGATGCATATTTTTTGTAATTTTTCCCCAAGTAAATAATTAATTATTAATTTTTTATTACAAATTTTAAAACATATAAAAACTTGTATGTCTGAACACCTTAACTTGGTCAAAACTTCATGAAATTCATTTTTTTTTAATCCTATAGTATGTAAAGCATAGAATGTGACACATGTTTCAGATTCAAAAAATGTGATACCATTTGAAAGCTATAGATGTTTTTCAATCAGCCTATCAATCAGGACTTCAATTGTAATTCAAATAGAAAATGAATAATAATTATTTATAAAATTCAAAGTTAAGCATAATTTATATTGGTGGAAAGCTAAGAATCTCCTTTAAAAACCCTTTTTGTTTATCAATTTTGGGGGAAAAAAATTCGTCAACTACATACCCTACACATACCCATCATATCACCACTTTTTGGCCCATCATGATACTGCACATACCCATGTGTTTCTCTATTGTAACTATATAAGGTGTTAAAAAGTAATTTTTTTTAACTCTCCCCTACTTAGATTAGTGTGGGAAGTTGTTTCCACCCACCCAGATTCCTTTTTGTTGGTATCAAAGCCTAGCTAGCCTTAATTGCTTTGTTAGGTTAGAAGAATTTTTTGAGCTAATCTTTATTTTAGTGGGAGTTTTACAAAAGTGTACTTTGTGACCTTGTTGCAAGAAAGAGATGGTAGGCACCTCTGGGAGGATTGAGATGGAGAAATTTAATGGAAGTAATATTGAGTTGTGGAAGCTCAAGATCAAAGACATGCTCATAGATCATGATCTATGGCTTATGTTTATGGAACTATGTCATTTGGCATGAAAGAAGAGGATTGGGATCTCATGGATAGGAAAGCCAAGGGTCTTATTAGACTATGTTTGGTTGATTCTATCCTCTTAAAATTCCATGAAGAGAAAAAAAATTGCTTCTCTATGGAAGAAGCTTGGTGATGTATATTAGGCTAAATCCTTGGTAAATAAGCTTTTCCTGAGAAAGGAGATGTATCTCTAAAAATGGAAGATGGAGGATATGTGGAAAATCTTCTAAATTCATTTCACATGTTCATTGCTCAAATGGGTTTCATTGGAGACAAGATTGATGAACAAGAACATTGCATGCTCCTCTTGTGTTCATTGTAGGACTCTTGGGATCACCTAGTGATGGCTATTGGAAGCACTACTTCCACCTTCAAGATGGATGAGGTGGCTTCCTCATTATTGTTTGAAGAGATACGAAGGAAGTCTTCTAAGATGACCAAGGAGGCCCTTACTATTCATGGAAAACCAAAGGAGAGAGGGAAAAAGAAAGACAAGAAATCCAAGTCAAAGTCTCCTAGGAGATGTAAGTATCCTGGTAAGAAGTCAAAGGAAAAATGTTGGAACTGTGGCGAATTCAGTCACATTTTGAAAGATTTTAAAAAGGAGGAGAAGAAGAAAAACAAGACTTTCTTCAATTCTAAATTTGACAAATCATCCCAGGATGAAGCATAAGCATTTATTGTATCCTTGGCAGCCCATGTATCAAAAGATGTGTGGTTGATAGATTAAGGTGCATCCTTTCACATGACCTCTCATAGAGATTGGTTCTCAAAGTATGAGGAGTATGATGGCAGAGAGGTGTACCTAGGTAATGAATACCACTTGAATATTTTTGGTTGTGGAAGAGTCAAAATTAGATTTCATAATGGACAAGTGAAGGGGATTGATGGTGTTTTGCATATCCTAAGTTTGGCATGAAACATACATTTTGTAAGTAAACTGAATGATTTACTAGTGAAGTTTTATGTGGTGGAGGATGGAAGATGACAAGAGGAGTTATGGTGCTAGCTAAGGGAGTTCATACTGGCACTATGTTTTAGCTTGATGCATGTGATGTACAATGCAATAGTTCTTCTAATAAATACCAAAGAAGAGACCTTTAGATTCTTCATCCTCACTATCAAATTATGCAGAGAAGTTTGTTGTAGCTACATCTGATGGTTGTGATTTTGGTTACCTAAGGGTGCTCATTCCATGGAAATTAAGCTTCCTACAGAGAAGACAATTTCATGACACCAACAACTTGGTCACATTGGTGGGAAGGTTCTTAAAACCATAAAAAAAAGATCCTTGTTGAAGGCCTTGATGATTGTAATCTCGAGTTTGAATTTTTCGAACATTGTGTATATGGAAAATAGCACTGTGTTTATTTTTACTCTAGCTCTCATAAGTCTTTTGGGGTTTTGGACTATGTTCATTTAGATGTTTTTGGTCCTATGAATGTTCCTTCATTATAAAAATCTATATATTTTGTTTCTTTTATTTAAATGATTAGACTAGAATGACATTCATTTATTTTCTCAGAAGTAAAGTTGGAGTATTTAGTCAGTTTAAGGAGTTTAAGGCCTTGGTAGAAAATCAGACTAGAAAAAAGGTTAAGTGTTTGGGGACAGATAATGGTGGGGAGTTTTGTTCCACATAGTTTGACAATTTTTGTAACTTAGAGAATGGGATTGAAATACATAATACAACTTCTTACACTCCATAGAAAAATGGAGTTACAGAGATGATGAACAAAACATTCATGGAGAGGGCTAAGAGTATGTTGAGTGGTGCTAGCCTTGAACAAAAGTTTTGGGATGAAGCGGTAGCCTCTGCATGTTGTTTGATCAATAGATTCCTACATCAACACTTGTTAGAAAGATACCCATGAATGCATGGTTTGGTAAAATTCCTTCGAAGAGACATCTCATAGTATTTGGTTGTGAAGCTTATGCTCATGTTTTTATTGAGAAGAGGTAAAAGTTGGAAAACAAGGATGTTAGGTGTATCTTTATTAGCTATGGTGTCAGTGTGGAAGGGTACAAGCTTTGGGATCCACAAGATTAGAAGGTTCTCTATAGTAGATGTGTGATTTTTAGAGAGATGAAATCTTCCACTATTGAGTTGCAACCAAAGAAAGAGGGGAAACAAAAGGAGGTAGTTCAGATTCCACCTACTCTAAAGAAAGATGAACTACGCACTCCTATTGGACCTCATGATGAGGAGAGCTCAAGTGGCTCTGAAATTTTTGAAGAAGAATAAAAACCTTAAACTTAGCCTTTGAGGAGGTCTACATGAGTTAGGTGGCAACCAAAAAGGTTTGATTATTCATGTTATAGGATTCCAGTTTCTATTTTTTTTTTATTACCAACACTGATGATCCTAAGACCGTTAGAGAGGCTATGGGTATGAGTGATGTAGATTCATGGATGCAATCCATGGACAAGGAGATTGCTTATTAAAGAAAAATAAGACTTTGGATCTAGTACCTTTTCCTACTAGATGTAAAACCATCAGTTTTAAATGGGTTTTCAAGAAAAAGTGTGGTCCTGATGGCAATGTTGAGAAGTATAAGGCATGATTGGTCACTAAGGGGTTCTCATAGGTGGAGGGAATTGATTATAGGGAGATATTTTGTCTTACAATGAAGCTGACATCTATATGGCTTCTATTATTGAATCACTTACAACAACATATGACTTAGAAGTGGAATAGATGGATGTGAAGAGAACATTCCTTCATGGTGATTTGGAGGAAGAGATTTACATGTCACAGCTAGAGCATTTCATTAAAAAAGGTAAATAAAATTTGGTTTACAAACTAAAGAAGTCTCTTTATGGTTTGAAACAGTCTCCTAGAATGTGGTACCAAAATTTTCATGCCTATGTGTTGTCATTGGGATTTTAGAGATCTAAATATAGCCATTGTGTATATTTTAAATCTGATAATGGTTACATTCTCATTATTGTCTTATACGTAGATGATATTTTGTTTATTGGGAATCATAAAAGTACGATATCAGATTTGAAGTTTTAGTTGTCGGCATAGTTTGAGATGAAAGACCTAGGAGAAACTAGGTACATTATGGGAATGGAGATCATGAGAGATAGAGCTATCAAAAAGCTTTGGTTAAGCTAGAGCAAGTATGTGAACTCAGTATTGGAGAGATTCAACATGGTACATCAAGCAGACAATTAGTTCCTATGATGCAGGGGATGAAGCTTTCTGTGAATGATTGTCTAAATCTCCTATTGAGATGGAGGACATAACCAAAGTACCATATGCAAGTGCAATTGGTAGTCTAATGTATGTGATTGTGTTTACAATACTAGACATTACCCAAACAATATGAGTTTGTAGCCATTTTATGGCTAATCCTGGATGGGTGCATTGGGATGCACTTAAGAGAGTGTTCAAGTATTTATAGGGAGCTTTTGAGTATGCCTTTTTTTTCATGGTTATCCTACTGGACCTCAGCATTATGTGAGTATTCATGGATATGTGGATTCAAATTTGATGGGTGACATTGACAATAGAAGATCCACCAATGGTTACGTTTTTATGATGTTTGGTGGTGCTATCAGTTGGATGAGTAAGTGGTAGTCTATAGTCACATTTTCCACAACAGAGGAAGAGTACATGGTAGCCACTCATTCTTGTAAGGAATCCATTTGGCTTAAGAAATTTTGTTCTTATATTAGTTTAGATGCATAGAAATTACTATTTGTTGTGATAGTCAAAGTGAGATTTGTCGAGCAAACGATCCTACCTTCCAGGCTAGAATGAAGCACATTGATGTTCATTATCTTTTTTTTTGTGATATGGTAGAAGATGGAAAGGTGAACTTGGAGAAGGTTGACACTTTGGTGAATGTTGTAGATGGACTAATAAAACTAGTGAGCATAGAGAAGTTTAGATGGTGTACCAATTCCATGGGCCTTGAGGCCCTGAGTAGATGATTTTGTTTGACTCTCAGCAGGTTTTCGACAAGTGGGAGAATTTTGGGATTAAGGTGTCTCAACCTTAGAGTCCTAATATTGATTTAATTAATGTATTATTCTATTTATTTGTATTATTTAATTTCCTATGGTGTCATGTCATAAATTGGGACCCACCGATTGGGTGGCATCCCCATAGGAGGTGATTGGATGACACATAATCATCCCAAGTGGACATAGGCATCACACTTTGGAATCTTGGGCCTATGAAAAATTCTATGATGCGTTATAAGGCATCTTGTTGCATGGAGAAAGTTGGTACCCAAGTTGGGTTATGATAGGTTGTAAGAGAATTGGGTATTCTTGGTTAGTTATGACAGATACTCTTACAGTTGTAAGTGTTGTTAGTTATGATAGATTCTATGGTAGCTGTAAGATGTGTAAGGAATCTGTCATAGCCTATTTTTAGCATATTCTAGGTGCCCAAGCTTGGAGAAATAATATTGCATGTAATAACACTTGTAAGGGGTATGTTGTACATGTGTCCAAATGCATGTCTATGGCATGGAATATTGTGCCATGTGGATTTGGATTCCCCTCTCCTTCTAGATGCTCCTTGAAGCTTGCATCTCTCTATATATTGAGTTCCTTGCATTGTAAAATATATAGTTTGTTTGCAGATAACAAAGTGTTGCTGATATCACTCTAGAACAGGTGTTTGTCTTGAAGCACTTGTTGAGGAAAGCTTTGTATTTTGGGTTGTATTGTAACTCTTATTTGAAGTAATAAAATAGTATTGTGCTTTTCAAGGGTGGGTTTTTAACCTGAAAGGGTTTTCCCCATGTATATTTGGTGTCACTATTTTATGTGTTATTATTATATTCCATTATCCCTATGTGTTTCTCTATTGTAACTATATAAGGTGTTTAAAAGGATTTTTTTGTAGCTCTCCCCTACTTAGATTAGTGTAGGAAGTTGTTTCCACTCACCCGACTTCCTTTCAACTAGATCATTGAGAGTTGTAGAGGTACAAGTTCTTTCTATTTTTCCTTGTATAGTTTATCTAGTCCATCATAGCTTCAAAAATGATTACACAAATTTAAATCATTAATAAGGAAAGGGGTATGTGTAGGATCATGATGTGCCAAAAAGTGGCAATATAATGGGTATGTGTAGGGTATGTGGCTAACAACTTTTTTCTTACCCAAAATTGATGAAATGAAAAGGGTTTTTAAAGGAGATTCTCAGCTTTCAACCAATATAAATTATGCTTTACTTTAAATTTAATAAGTAATTATTATTTATTTTCTATTAGAATTATGACTAAAGTCCTAATCAATACGCTGATTGAACAAAATCTATAGCTTTCAAATGGTATCACATTTTTTGAATCCAAAACATATGTCACATTCTATTCTTTGCATACTATAGGATTAAAGAAAGAAATATTAAATTTCATGATTTTTTGACCAAGTTAAGGTGGTTAGACATACGAGTTTTTATATTTTTAAAAATTTGTAATAAAAAATTCATAATTAATTATTTACTTGGAAAAAAATTACAAAAAAATATGCATCACATTTGGACATGATTCCTTTACTTATATCTAAAATCTTATTAAAAAATATTATCATTTTATTGTGGTTAGGGTGGTCAGACAGACACCTACTTCTTATTTTGTCCCTAAAATTTAAGTACTACTACATTGAAATTTCAAATTTTCACCAAATAGATTTTCATTTTTTTTAAATAAACCTAGTTCAAGTTGCCTAACTCTAATTTTTCTAAATTTTTTGCCACTTAAGGGCTTGTTTTTTCCATGACGATCCTGCACATACCCAAAGGTATTTGTGGCTCCAATGAATTGGCATGTTCCCACAATTTTCGATTGCATGTGAAATTTGATCTCAATATATTAGCAACAAGTTGCATGCGCAACATTATATTTTTGTTTTTTCAATAAGAATTGTTGTAGTTATCAAAGAGATGATGCAAATTTCTATTTTTTTCAATTTGTGGCAAGTTGTAGGGTGTGTAAATGATTATGAAGTTTCTACTTTGAGAATCCATGTTTATGTAATGGTAATTTTCCTTAATTTGTTTTTAGTATGTGATTAGTGGGTTGCAGATTCATGATGATATTCATACCAATTGATTTTATGGCTCATAATATTTTAAGATATATATTCAATTTACTCTTTGAATATCTTCACCTTTCAACATATTTTGAGGCTCAACATGTGTGAGTAGACTTCTTAGTAGTTTCACATAATTGTACTACTAGTTTTGTGCAATTTTAAAATTTTCTATTTGTTGTGGAAATTAAAATCAAGGAAAGAGTATGTACCATGGTGACTAAGCATACACTATTTTTGTCTCATTATAAATATAATATATCAACTAATTAGACAAAGCTTGTGTGATGGAGAGGGTAGATGAAAATATCATTGGGAATCATAACATTCTAATGATAGTTTAATTATTATTTAACCTTAAGAATAAATGCAATAGAATTATAGAGGAATAAAGTGATAAGATGAGTTCATATTATGATTAGAAGAAGATGAAGAAGGTGTATGAATGGAATCAATATCTAATACATCTCCAAACAATGGTTTGTAGATTTTGGAAGACCAAAGTGCACAAAAAACAAACAATATGTAACTCTTGGAAGATTCAATAGTTTTTAAAACCTATGTAGTATTAAGGAATTCCACAAAACATCCCAGGTGAAGTATAATAATTTTAGGTTTAATAACATCATTATGCAATAGGAAGGGTTATGGCTAATCACAGAAAGAAGAGATAATTATTGTAGCCAATGGTGTATCTTTCATAATATAAAATTGGTATCAAAATATAAATAATGCACCATTCAATCTCCTATACCTGATGACATATTCAAAAATATCTAATATGGAATGCAATCCAACAAATGTTCCAACATAGAGGAACTTAATAAAGGTTTCACTCCAAAAAAGAATGCTATTGGGAATTACTCTCCTACTAAAGTTTTATTTTTAGAACCTGTAGGTATCCTTTTAAAATCTGCAAACTAAACTTCAAACAATGGGTTAGATGCTTTGCAAACTCTATCAAAATACCTCTATGAAATCCATTACAAATGCTTTCAAAATGCCACAAATGATGATAAAAAGACTAAAACATTATGAAAACAAAAGCAAGCTACCTATTCCATAGTTGGATTGGTGTCACTTGTGCTAGTGACCCTTTCCCAATCCTTGATAAAAGCTCAAATTTAAAATGCTATGAAGATGGTGGAGTGATGATAAACAAGATCAAATCTCAAATGAAGAGAGTAACCTTGCATGAAATTGTGAAGGATTTGCTTGAGGATGATGCTTGTATTTAAAGATTTTCAAAATGTTGAATGTTGAAGAGGGACCAATGTGGGATCAAAAACAAGCCAATGAATTGAGGACACTTGTCACCATGTGATTGATGGATGTATGTGCAAGATTTGGGAAGAGTGCCCAAGAGGGGGAAATTTTTAAATTCAAATTTGCAATAAATTTTGAGAGGGGGACAAGAAAGAAGAGCAATAAATGCCCTGTTTGACTTGTCATGTTGAGAGAAAATGAGATTTTAATAAATCAATAAAATTGATTTATTGTGCAAGTGGCTAGGTCTAGATAATGCAAGTGGGATGTGATTAGTATTAGATTAGGATTAGATGATGATTATGCTGATTTAATGCTGATTAGATGATTTGACTTTTTTGGACTTAAATACTTGATTTATTTAAATCAGAAAATGGTGGAATATGATTTAGGATTTGATTTAAATGGCTTTTTGATTTATTTAATTAAGTGGATGATGCAAGATGAAGGTTGAATGCTAAGATTTATTTGATAAATGAACTTATTTAATGAATGGATGAAAGTGATGAATTTGCCTAATGTAAGAGCTAATTTGACCGAATCTGATCGAATGCATAATGTGAATTTGCATGTCTACATTTTGCCCCTCTTTGAAGCAATGTACTTGTTGCGT
>VDFB02117985.1:0-14996 GCA_007258455.2 Sequoia sempervirens | reverse complement strand
CTTCATTATTGCCATCATTTCTAACTTCATTTCTAGGTGGGCTATCATTTCTCTTATCACCCATATTATCCTGTTGTGTATCTGCTATTTGATTTCTTTGTTGTTTTGCCCTTCTGCGAGTATAATACCTGTGAGAACCAAGTTCTTGTGGCTGCATATAAACTTTAACCCTCCAAGATGGTAGGATCAAAGCTCTGATACCACTGTAAGAACCCCAAGTTCTCCCAACTGTAAACTCTGCTCCGCTGAATGATGACTTTTGAATTTGGTGTTTTTGATAGTTTTGGGTTTTGTGAATTTTTTTGTGTTTTTGTGATATATTTGTTTTTTTTTTGTTTGTATTTTCTCAAATAAAATGCCAGGCATAAAAGAAATTAAGTAAACAAGCAAACTACTGAAAGGAGCAATTGCTGCAATATATATTTATTTTCAACGGACTATTTTTCAAAGCCTTTACATGTAAAACATACCCGGAAATAGAGAGAATACATTTATTGAAAATCTGAAAACTTCTGGCAGCATAAAGACAAAACCCTTCCAAGGATGAGCTGCTGCAAAAATCTGATTTTCCTCCTCAAAAACGGCGCCCAAGACCTTCACTAATATAGATGTCCAAAATGGTGAAGGAAAGGCCTCCAAAACCTAGGCGTTTTGAGCCTCAATTAAACACGCCAAGCAAGAAGGTACGGCTGGCTAAGAACAGCTTGTATGGCCTTTGTAGAATGTGCCAGGTGAACAGTGAATGCAACCTTGATGATGATCGCCCTTTTACAATGAAATATGATTGAAAACCCTTGAATAATTTCTCCAATCTGCACAATATTGGTCTCTGGATGAAACCAATTTTCAATGGCTAACTTCAGCTGGTGTTGCACAACCTCAAAATGCACGAGCACTAAAGAATGAGCGTTCTCCAATGCTTGAAGCTTCGGAATAGCATAAACCCTAGGTTTCTCTCCTCCAAACGCCAAAGAAAACATAGAAATCAATTATCAATGCTCAATAGAATGAGTCGACCTCTTTTGGCTTTTCTTATATACTCCTCTCAAAAGTTCGATCCCTCCATTTTGCTTTTTAAATCATTTAAAATAATATTAAGTTTCACACTTTAGCATTATTAAAATATCAACTTGGAGTTGGCGCCCAAGTACTTAATTAAGATGGCCCTTTTTTAGTGACTAATGACCCCTCAAATCATAAAGTGCGATTATAACTTAATAATATTAATTATTATTAAAGTCACTTTTAATAATAATTAAACGTTATGATTTATGCAATTCTCCTTATTTCACCCAACCAATTGAAGTCTGGGGATCGACACTGCCAACATATCACCTTCAGGTGCCCTGCTATAAATAGTAACCCTGATTTGATGACTTACTATAAATAGTAAGTATGAGAAACCGAGCCCTGAAACCTCTGCAAAGGCCAAGACTAAAACCAACAACTGACCAAGTTTCTGCCACAAAGATCCTCTATCCAATTCCATTAGCCTACAAGGGTCAAACTGATAGGCTAATCCCACTGACAACTGGTGTCTAGCTAGAAGGGGACATTACATTTAGTCCTAAAAGTACCTGTTGTTGATGATTCATGTGGTCTTCCACAGCCTAAACTCTTGGTGTCATCTTCAATGATGATGACATTAAATTTAGTCCTAAAAGTACCTGTTGTTGATGATTCATGTGGTCTTCCACAGCCTAAACTCTTGGTGTCATCTTCAATGATGATGTAATGGATGGGGGATGATATCCATATAATGCCATAAATGGAGAAATTTTTGAAGAATTATGGAAGTGGTAACCGCCATTCACCTAGTGGTAGCCATTCCACCTATTGAGATTGCTTATCTAGAGTGAAACAACATAGATACTCTTCCAAGCACTTATTGACAACCTCAGTTTGCCCATCTAATTGAAGATGGTATGAAGAGTTGTGAGCCAATTGTATACCTAGACAAGAAAATAAATTTGTCCAAAAGGTACTAGTGAAGGATCATGATCACTGACAATAATCCTTGTGGTACCATGTAAATTTTGTATATTATCCATAAATACTTTTTCCATTGTACTTTTTATAAAAGGATGGTATAACGCAATAAAATGGGCATATTTGCTGAGGCGACCCACCAATATCATGATGACATTTTTACCTTTAGATCATGGATGATTTATGATGAAATCCATGGAAATCCCTTCCCACTGCTTGCAAGGAATAACTAAGAGTTGCAAAAGACCAAGTGTCTTGACTTTCTCCCCTTTATTTCTTTGACATATCGAACATTATGCCACAATTTTTTGAACATCACGAGTAAGTCCTCCCCAAAATAAATCCTACTTGATTCTATTATATATCTTTGAAAATCCCGATTGACCCCCAATTGGAGAATTATGGAACTCTTTGAGAATCTTGTGTTTGAGAGTGCAATTCTTGCATAGGTACAATCTCACTTTATACCACACTTTTGACAAAATTTATTTGAACTACTAGGATCATTTTGCATTTGTTGAATGAGATTCCTTGTAGCAACATCATATTACCACATTGTTTTGTCTTGTTCAACCTAATCTACTTGTAATATTGAAATGGTGCATAATAATGCCTCATCATCCTCATCCTTCTTGGATAGTACATCGGCCACAATATTCAACTTCCCTTTCTTGTACACAATCTCAAATTCATTACACAATGTTGTAGTGAGCTATTTTTGTTGCTCTTTAGAGGATAGTCATTGCTCTAGAAAATATTTAAGGATTTCATGATCTATTGTATCATTGACTACATAAAGAATAGTTGGCATTTCTTTCTCATAAATAGGTTTGAGTTGATTCTTACCCTTCAATTGACAACAGCAATGAGCTTACCTTCTTGCATGAGAATTGCTCCTATACCATTTCTTGTAGTATCACATTCCACAATGAAATCCATGGTGAAAATTGGAATGCTTAGAATTGGAGTGATACACTTAGTCTCTTTTAATCTCCCAAATGCTTTATTAGCTAACTCATTCCATTGAAAAACATCCTTCTTCAATAGAGTTGTGAGGGTTGCTGCTATGCAGCCATAGTTCTTCACAAATTTTATAGAGTATCTAGCGAGTCCTTGGAAATCCCTTAAGTTCTTAATGGTTTTAGGAATAGGCCACTGCATCATAGCCTTGATTTTGTAAGGATCAACCTTTACTCTTTCGTGAGACACTATGGGACCCAATTTACTCCACCTCTTTGAGACCAAAAGCATAGTTGGAAGGTTTAGCATAAAGCTAGTCTTGTTTGAGAACTTGTAATGCTTGATCTACATGGTGCAAATGGCCTTCCCATGTCTTGCTATAAATCAATATACTATCAAAGAACACTAATACAAACTTCCTAAAAAATGGCTTAAAGATGAAATTCGTCAAACTTTGAAATGTAGGTGGAACATTAGTAAAGGGAAAATGGCGTCACTAGAAACTCATAATGACCCTCATGAGTCCTAAATTTTGTCTTGGGAATATCTTCTTCCTTAATTCGAATTTGGTGATAACATGATTTGAGATCGAGTCTTGCAAAAAACATAGCTCCATTCATTTATTTAGTAAATCATCAATGATTGGAATAGGAAACTTATCTTTGATGGTGTACTTGTGAGCTCTTTATAGTCTCGACACATGTGCCAAGTGTCATCCTTCTTACACACCATAACCACAGGAGAAGAGTAGGCACATTGACAATGCTCAATAATACCCGCTTCTAGGATCTCTCGAACTATCTTCTGAATCTCACTTTTTTGTACTTGGCTCCCTAGTATTTAATGAATGACATAATCTTGATCCCTTTTAGGAGGCAGTCCTTTGGGCACATCTCAAAAAACCACTGAGTAATGATCTATAATTGCTTACAAATCTAGCTGGGTAAGAACATTTGACTAATAGGTTGCTGATAAAGAATTTGGGCTACAAATTCATTAGCTCCTTTGTTAAGCATCCTTTGCATTTGATGAGAGCTTACCATCTATTGAAACTTTACACATAACTCTCTTAGTTCAAGTATTATGCCTTCTAAGTGAAATCTCATTAATAATTGTTGGAAGTTCATCCCAATTGTTCCCAATGTAGTGAGCAATTGTACCCCCAACACTATATATATTGCACCCATGAGAGAAGCAAACTTTGGGAAATCAAGTCAATACTGTCCCATGGCCAATTTAATGCTAAGGCATTTTCCCAAACAATTGACTATACCCGCATCTACAATTTGGACTTGAAGTTTTGGAGTGAGAAATATAAAACAATTCAGATGAGTAGTTAACTTCTTATTAATGAAATTGTGAGTGCTTATCAACTATCAATATTGTTTTTCTCTTTTTCTTCAAGAAACCCATGACCTTGAAAGTTAGTGGGGTGCTAATTCCAGAAAGTGCATGACAGGAATGGTTGGTTGAGTATCTCTTAATTCCTCGTTTATCCCATTCTCACCCTCTAATGTCGGTTCCTCTTCCTCCTCACTTAGCACTTCAATGTAGAACAATTTCTTTTCAATGCATTTATGTCCTCAATTGTATTTGCTATCAGAGTTAAAACATAACCCTTATGTTCTTGTCTCTTCAATTTGTTTTGGAGTCAATCTAGTAGTTTGAGGAAGTGACTACGTAGGAGAGCTTTTATCTCTTATGTTTATGAAACCATGCCTTCTATTGGCCACCTCTAGTGCCTTTCCATAATCATTGCTTGGGACATGGAATATGGATGGAACATGCATACCTCATATTTGATATGGTGCTTTAAACCCCCTAGGAATAATTCATTCAAATTTTCCTAGCAACATTCTCCACTCTTAAAACACAAAGTTTGAAATTGATGAATATAATATTTGACCGTACTTGCTTGCTTTAATTTGGTAAGCTGGTTAAAGTAGCTATCCATAGATTGTCACCATAATGTGTAGTGAGTTCCTCCTAGAAAATAGACCATGTGACCATAGATGGAAAACTCGGCGAGTACTTGCTATTTTTTTCCCCTGGTGAGTAACTCACCAAAAAACTCATACAGTTTTTGTTAGTTTTATGATCAGATGTAGAGCACAGAAATTTAATTCAAAATCAACACAATGACACAGCAGATACCCTGGGAAAAACCTCCACTTGAGGGAGAAAAACCCAGCAAAAATATATCACTTATATATTGAATGTTAACAAGAATTGTCTCCTTTACAAGGGCCGATATGAAGGCCAATAAGAAGCACCACAAACTGATGCAAATACAGTAATGCAATCTGATGATATTAATCTCAGCCTTCTACAAAGATGACGATCTACACTTGAGACAATCTCGCACTTATGACACTCGAACTTGAACAATAAAATGGATATCAATGAATGATACACAATGAAACACCATTGATTATATATACAAGATGGAGTGGAGGACGTGACCCTTCAAAACACCAAGTCGGCCTTCATAGAAGAATATGACCCTTCAAAATTGCGTCCACAATAAGCATGATGTTGGCTACAAGTAATGGTGTCTCTTCATAAATGTAAGTCGGCTTCACTTAATGTCATGTCCCCATTTTTGGCGAGCATCGAGTTCGTAAGAGTTAGCCTATAATGCGACCCTCGTAGGCTGATGGATGGTATAGAGGGTCATTTCGGAGTTTGGCTCAGCTTCAGATTGGCAGTTTTGATCAATTGGCTTTCGTTCGGGCTCATTCGGACGTTTCTTGCAGTAGTTGCTATTTTTAGCAGTTCTTGGCAGTCAGCGTGGGACCCCTGCTATTTTTAGCAGTATGGACTTATGACATTCAGAATCACTTCCGTTGTCGTCAGCATCAGACGGCTCGAGCATCGGGTTAATAATGAGCGAGATATTAATATTTAATTGAATTAATTAAATATTAATTAATTGGGATTATAATATAAAGTTATAATATTTAATTATAACTTAAGTGATTCAGTGAAGGGGGTCGCCCATCATCAGGAAGGGGCCAATTTGTTAATTATATTTTATTATAAAATTGCATCTGAGACTATTGAATTATTAAAAGAATAAAAGTTGAATTATTTAAAATTCCCTATTATTAAGGAATTCGCCCTTTTGAGGGGAATATAGGCTTTGCCTTGGAAATTGAGCCATTATGCATATTTGACTTATTGAAACTGATCAAGTTTTGTCTGAGCACAGAACCTTAGGGTTTGAGTCTCGAAATTCATTGGGGAACGAGCCATCTCCATTGAAGCAATTCAGAGGGTGTGAAATAACACCTAATTTATTGCCAGTTGTGAGATTTCTTCATCCAGAAGAAATTACAGAGCATACAGAAGTTATCTGCACTCAGGGTTTCAGTAGAAATTCATTACAGAGGAGTTTCTTACTTTGAGGCGTCATTTTTGTTGACATCTGGAGGTTATTGGGAAGGCCATACATTTCATTTAATGCTGCTGCAGCAGCCGTACCATCTGCTGACAGCCGTACATCACAGAACTTCAGAGTTGTTCAATCCTCAGAGCTTTGGTCAGGGTTTTCTTTCAGAAGACAGTATTTCATCAAAGCGCCCAACTTTCATCATAGCAGGAGACTACAGAGGAAGCCGTACTTCATTTATTGTTTGCTGCTGTTATTTTTTCCTGGCCGTACCAGTCTGTACCAGTCCGTACTGTACCAGCAAGGACGTCTTTTTCCTTCAAGAGCAGGTCGCTTGTCTATTGGCAGTCAAACTACACAGAGGGAGGCACCTAGCATCTGGGAAGTGTTAAACATCATCTGGCAAGGGAAGAGCTTGCATCTGAAGGCCGTACGGATCTGTTTTCTCACAAAGGCGGCTGAAAACCAGGTTCTTGGAATATTGGAAATCTATTGTTTCTTTTCATTGCATGCAACTGGATCTTATATGTATTCATCTCAGAAGAATAAATAATGGATTGTCTTCAGTATTTTATCTAAATACGATTGTTATCAGAGTTAGATAATTTTTATTGAATTTATTTCAATTATTGGCAAAAATCGCAATTTCCTTATATTGCTCAAAAACCCCAAAAAACGTCAAAAACATCAAAACTCAGAAAAAACACAAAAAAACTATCAGATACAGAACAGAGGGAAACTAGGGTTTCTACAGTGGTATCAGAGCTAAATCCGCCATCCCGAGGTTTAGCCATCTTCAGCAGCCGGAACAGTTTGGGTCTTACCTATTATTATATGCGACGACGTGTTCTCTTGATTGACAGGCACCGATTTGGAGCAGCCCAAAACATGGCGAGGAATGACAAGGTCGATGAACAGCTTAATCTAAGAACAGATTCCACATAACCACAGAGATCAGAACGTGCAGAGGTTTTGCATGCACTTAGAGATCTTCGTGCAGGTCAACGGCGGTCAAATGGTGTATTACAGCAGTTGGCAGATGCACTGCAGAGATTAGGTACTCCGAGGAGATCGTCACCACATCGTGACGATGACAGGAGTGTTGCAGGTTCACGGAGAGCTCCTAGGACAGTGTCACGGACAGCAGATAGGCCTACTAGGCCCACTTTCACGAGACAGGAGCCCGATGAGGCTATAGCAGGTGAGATGCATGAGGGTTTGTTCGCTGATACATTTGGGACAGCGAACGACGAGTGGCAGTTAGTACCACCTGAGATCAGCGGAAGGATTACTATTGACAGAACACCACAAAACACAGAAAGAGAAGTGAATAGCATGTTCCAGGAGTATAGCATTCTACCGCAGAAAATTAAAAAGGAACTTCCTTTCTTGAGTTTCATGGATTTGCACCCGAGTCTTTGTCATAAGACAGAGTTGGCAAGGAAGGAATATCTCACTATAGCTCGTGAGTTGTTTACACCTGGAAGGGATAGCGAATCTACACATAAGGATGATACAACTCTTCGTCAAAATGATTTGGTATCTTCAGACTCCTATAAAGAATGCAGAAATTTATGTGATGAATTTGATAGGAGTGCTGATTTGATTCAAGAAAATGCTAGCACAGTTTTGGGTAGTGATTTACCTATATCATCCTTGCAAGAGGTGATTCAAGAAGTATCTAATAAGGAGGCTACTTCTGATTTTTATGACAGCGATGATGAAACATCGCGTAAGCATGAGCCAGCAGCTGTTTCACGGATGCAAAGTAACCCTATTGAGTTGTCACGTGAAGAGACTCAAGAGTTGGGTACTACAGATGCAATTGGGGTTGAGAATTTATATCATGGTGAGTCTGATTTTCCGGATCAGACCTTTGAAAACCAGCTAGAGGATTCATATGTTGATATGGAATCCCAGGATCATGCGTTGGATGGGCATGTAGTTACTTTTGGAGTAGAAGCGTGTGAAGATACTGTCATACCAGCAACTTCTACCGTACCAGTTGAGTCATCCGTTGAGGTACAGAGCAGCAGTACCTTAGATGTTGAGGTGTGCATGGGTGAAAGCACACATGATGCTGCTTATCATGAGGTGAGTGATGATGAATCAGCGTCATATCATAGTGCTTATTGTGAACCGGAAATCTCGTATGGGGGTCGTAAGCTACAGAATCCTCATCATTTGGTTGGGCAACTACAAGTGAATGACAATATGATTGCCACCGCCCTTGAGCATTTTGACGTTGCACGTCAGATGTTGACTACCTATGGTTGGAGTCCTCCTTTGACAGATGAGCACAGTGATAGTGGTTTTTCCCTTGCAGTGATACATGCACTCCGAGAAGCAATTGGAACGATGAAACAAAACTACCTAAAACTCCTTGCTGACAGGGATTTCCTTCTCGAATGGGATTGCATTTGTTATGATGCATTGAAGGGAAAGGAAGAGCAGATTGATGAGCTCACTCATGCGCTTGGGGTGACTATGGACTCATTGCAGAGCACCCAGTTGGCTCTTCGAGAGTCACAGTTACAGATTGAGAAGCTTACCGTGGCGTTGAGTTTAGCACAATCTTCACCACCTTTGGATATAGTTCAGTCTTCCATGGCAGCGGTTGGTGAGGAGTATACACCCATGGTTCATAGCAGTGAGGGAGATATTGAGGATGAGGTTACATCCATCACGGTCACAGGAGCAGTTGATACAGATAGGATGAGTGAACTAGATGAGAGTTGCAGTGAGCCACGTGTTGCACCAGGTTCTCTTGAGATTAGTCCCATGATAGGTGATGCACGGCAGATCATTGATAGTTCCTGTGACATGGTTGTTGATTCACGAGAGAGTTGTGTGACAACCCTCGACACTTGTCCATCTTCACAGAAGATATTCAGAGTCTCATCCAGTTGGGAGATTGGTACTTATGTTGATTTGTTTCCCTCTCCTGGAAGCAAATCAATCATTTCATCCGATGCAGTTGACTATGATCGGCAGCTGGTTGAGCCTAGTCAGGAGTACAATTCAATTTATTATTCCAGCGATTCAGAGATGGATGATTCAGATCAGTATGGAGTGATTGTGCAGTTTGTGAATAATCCATTATTTGAATTTGATGGTGGTTTGATCTATGATAACCCACTCTTCGAGTTGGAAGCTGATCATACTCTTGATACTAGTTCTGGGTTGGGTGATAATCATAGTGTTTGGGATTGTGCCAGTGCATCGCGATTCCAAACAAGACTCACAGAGGAGTTTAATGGGGTGTACACGGTGAGGAGTGCTTATAGTTTTTCCTTTGATCCACCTGTACATGATTCATATTCGATGCACAATACTTGTGCACAGGGTGATTCTCTCGGTGCAGTCGAGGGGAGTAATTCATTACTGTGTGCAGAGTTACCATCTTCACAAGATGGGATTAGCAGCTGCAAGTACTCGACTCAGTTGTTTGTGGGGTATTACTTGCAGGGACAGCAGTCAGTTATCCATCATGCCGATATGTATTTGACAGGGCTTGATACTTCTATGTCGCAGATTTTTCATACGGGTACATGGTTACAGGGCGACTATGGTGTTAGTTGGCATGATGGCTTGGACAGTTATCACATCCATGAGGGTTTAGCAGAGGACAGGGAGAGATTCGGGGTAGCAGATGCTTCTAGAAGTTTTTATCTCTGCATGACAGGTGGATGTGAATTCATATTGTATTGGGATCCCGGTGGCGACAGCTTTGGCACCGAGTTTTTGATGGGTCCCATTGGGTTACTTCACTATTCTCAGCATGGTGAAGTTGGAGGCAGTAGAGCGCAGTGGCAGTCTGAGGACGACAGTCACGACAGACTTTCACTCTGGGTTTGGGATCCAGGGATAGCTTGCGCAGTTGAGTTTTTGTTGATGCTACAGGAGACAGTTCAAGATGTGTGGGACATTTCACAGTTTTTCTTTTGGGCCTCCCGAGGCTTGGAGTTTCTTTGCAGTGGAGATTGCTTGGGGACAAGCAATTTCAGGGAGGGCGGACTGTCATGTCCCCATTTTTGGCGAGCATCAGAGTTCGTAAGAGTTAGCCTATAATGCGACCCTCGTAGGCTGATGGATGGTATAGAGGGTCATTTCGGAGTTTGGCTCAGCTTCAGATTGGCAGTTTTGATCAATTGGCTTTCGTTCGGGCTCATTCGGACGCTTTCTTGCAGTAGTTGCTATTTTTAGCAGTTCTTGGCAGTCAGCGTGGGACCCCTGCTATTTTTAGCAGTATGGACTTATGACATTCAGAATCACTTCCGTTGTCGTCAGCATCAGACGGCTCGAGCATCGGGTTAATAATGAGCGAGATATTAATATTTAATTGAATTAATTAAATATTAATTAATTGGGATTATAATATAAAGTTATAATATTTAATTATAACTTAAGTGATTCAGTGAAGGGGGTCGCCCATCATCAGGAAGGGGCCAATTTGTTAATTATATTTTATTATAAAATTGCATTTGAGACTATTGAATTATTAAAAGAATAAAAGTTGAATTATTTAAAATTCCCTATTATTAAGGAATTCGCCCTTTTGAGGAGAATATAGGCTTTGCCTTGGAAATTGAGCCGGGATGCACATTTGACTTATTGAAACTGATCAAGTTTTGTCTGAGCACAGAACCTTAGGGTTTGAGTCTCGAAATTCATTGGGGAACGAGCCATCTCCATTGAAGCAATTCAGAGGGTGTGAAATAACACCTGATTTATTGCCAGTTGTGAGATTTCTTCATCCAGAAGAAATTACAGAGCATACAGAGGTTATCTGCACTCAGGGTTTCAGTAGAAATTCATTATAGAGGAGTTTCTTACTTTGAGGCGTCATTTTTGTTGACATCTGGAGGTTATTGGGAAGGCCGTACATTTCATTTAATGCTGCTGCAGCAGCCGTACCATCTGCTAACAGCCGTACATCACAGAACTTCAGAGTTGTTCAAATCTCAGAGCTTTGGTCAGGGTTTTCTTTCAGAAGACAGTATTTCATCAAAGCGCCCAACTTTCATCATAGCAGGAGACTGCAGAGGAAGCCGTACTTCATTTATTGTTTGCTACTGTTATTTTTTTCTGGCCATACCAGTCTGTACCAGTCCGTACTGTACCAGCAAGGACGTCTTTTTCCTTCAAGAGCAGGTCGCTTGTCTATTGGCAGTCAAACTACACAGAGGGAGGCGCCTGGCATCTGGGAAGTGTTAAACATCATCTGGCAAGGGAAGAGCTTGCATCTGAAGGCCGTACGGATCTGTTTTCTCACAAAGGCGGCTGAAAACCAGGTTCTTGGAATATTGGAAATCTATTGTTTCTTTTCATTGCATGCAACTGGATCTTATATGTATTCATCTCAGAAGAATAAATAATGGATTGTCTTCAGTATTTTATCTAAATACGATTGTTATCAGAGTTAGATAATTTTTATTGAATTTATTTCAATTATTGGCAAAAATCGCATTTTATTATATGCTCAAAACCCCAAAAAACGCCAAAAACATCAAAACTTAAAACACAAAAACTATCGACATGTAACAGTAGGGAAACTAGGGTTTCTACACTTAACAAATATTAAATATCTCTTAATGAAATTGCATCCATAACATATATAATGTCGGCCTCTTAAGATCATGCCTCTTGCATGAGATCGAGCCTTCATTAATAAAACTCGTGCCTTTTCAAAATATAATATTTCAATTCAAATAGCTATTTAGGCTATCATTTGAATTGACTTCAAGGAGACATGAAGTGCTGGAAGTAGCAGCCTGACGATGCTCTATAACATCAACACTCCCTCTCAGCTAGAGAGGATACTTCCAACTGTATAAGACATATCACCTCATCGTGATGTCAACCACAATGGCTACTCCCATATGTGGTAAGGAAAGATATCACCTCATCGTGATATCAACCATCATGGCTACACCCATGTATGGTATGTACAAGTGCTCATCACTCAACATGATGTCACCTCATCGTGACGTTCACCATGGCTCTCCCAGAGGGTGAAACACAAGTACAAGAAAATCATCACAAACTCTCTCACGTGATGTCATGGAGTCACACACATGACATCCACCATGGCTCTCCCAGAGGGTGGAAACGAGGGCTTTCACCTCAAATCTCAAAAAGAAATGCATTAACAAGGGCTTGCACCTCAAATCTCTCTCAAAGAGAAATGTATTAAAGAAGATCACTGATACTGAGACTCCTTCTCAGCTAGGGCTTGATTCTCCACCATACCAAGCTTGTCTCGAAAGTACACAAACTTTATCCTAGAGAGAGGTTTGATGAGAATGTCTGTCGTCTGCTCATCAGTGTTGATATTCCTCAACTGAATTGCTTTCCTCAATACCATATCTCTGATATAGTGGTATTTGATCTCAACATGTTTAGTTTTGTCATGAAACACTGGATTGACAGAAAGCTTTACACAACTTTGATTATCACAATGGATGACAGTCGGCTCCAATGATTGTCCAAACAATCCTGCAAGGAGCTTCCGAAGCCACACTGCTTCTCGAGCTGCCACACAAGATGCAATATACTCACCAAGTGTGCTTCAAGTACACTGAAGATTGCTTCCGCTACACCGTGATATCATTGTGGTGACCCTAAACTCTGCCAACATCCAGAGGGTGCTCTTTCTCGACCGCTGACACACCCCGCTTCCAATCGTAATCAGATATCCATGTACTTTCAAATCCACACTAAGAATATCTCAACCCATATCCAACTATTATGCCACAAGTATCTTAGGATATGTTTTGCTGCAACTAGATGTATTTGACTTGGTTCACACATGAATTGACTAAGTGCACTCACTGCATAGCAAATATCCGGTCTAGTATTGACTAGATACATCAACGATCCAATCAACTGCCTGTACATCGTGGAATCCACTAGATCTGAACTAGTTGTAGCCTCTTTCAACTTATGCAAGTTGGTCTCCATAGGCGTAGACATGGATTTGCAATCCATCATACCAAATCTCTTCAGAATGTCAATAGTATACTTCCTTTGACTTAGAATCATCTCATCTGGCTTTTGCCATACTTCTAAGCCAAGGAAGTAATGCATGAGACCAAGATCCTTCATTTCAAATTCAGAAGCTAACTCCTTCTTGCATTTGATAATGAGGTGTTCTTCTCCAGTAAGAATCAAACCTTGAAATACAGGTTTGAATCAGCATCGTTCTTGGAGAAGCCCAAGCTTGACATGTAATGATCAATCCTTTCGTACCAAGCACAAGGAGCCTGCTTAAGACCATACAAGGCCTTCTTCAGCTTGCAAACATGAGACTCCTTCCCATGCACCTCAAAGCCATCAAGTTGCTCAATATATACTTCTTTCTCGATTACACCATTTAGAAATGCTGTCATCATGTCCATTTGGTGAATCTTCCATCCTTTAGATGCAGCAATAGCAATGATGGTTCTGATTGAAGTATAGCAAGCAACTAAAGCAAAAGTTTCCTCATAGTCAACTCCCTCTTTCTATGAGAATCCTTTAGCTACGAACCTTGCCTTGTACTTCTCAATGCTCCCATCAGCCACATGCTTGATTTTGAAGAGCCATTTAGAAGATACCACGGATTTGCCTTCGCGTCTAGGAACGATGTCCCTAACATCATTCTTGAGAATGGACTGATACTCTTCAGACATAGCATCTCTCCAAACCTATTCACTAGAAGCTTCCTCAACACTGGAAGGCTTGGACTCAATGATTTGACTCATCAATGCAACATAGCTGGAAAACTTATGAGGTCTCTTGCTTTCTCTAAATGTTCCTCTTGGAGCTGCAAACCTTTCTGCCTCCTGCAGTGTTTGCCTGGCCCAAAGAGGTCTTTTTCTACCAATCACAATATCTGTAGGCCCATCAGTAGGTTCCAAAGGCTCAACTGGATCATTATCTTCTTTGGGTTCAGTAGCCTCCCTCTGAATCTCAGGAGTATGGTCAACTTCCATATCCTGAGGGGACTCTTGATCTTCAATATCTATCTCCATGTGAGTGCCTTTGGATCTCCTAAATGCGACATCCTCTTCAAATGTAACATCCCTACTGATCTCAGTCAACTTCTGACCTGGAATATAGATTATGTAGGCTTTTGATGTCTCACTGTAACCTACAAATATCCCCTTCTTTCCATAAGGTTCCAACTTTGTCCTTTTATCTTTCGGTACATGAACATACATTGGACAACCAAAGATCCTTAGGTGACTTACTTCTGGCTTCACCCCTGTGAATGCTTCTTTGAGAGTCATTCTCCAAGATCCGGTGAGGGCTTCTATTTTGAACATAAACGGCTGTCTTGGATGCTTCAGCCCAAAGGAAGGTTTGCAGATCTTGGTCATGAATCATGGCCTTGGCTACTTCCACAATAGATCTGTTCTTCCTTTCAACAACACTGTTTTGTTGAGGATTATAAGGGACACTGAACTCCCTCTTAATCCCAGCTTCAATGCGAAAGTTACGGAAGCTGCCAGAATTGTACTCTCCTCCGTTATCGGATCTCAAAACTTTGATCCTCTTCCCGGACAAATTCTCCACCTGAGCTTTGAATTCTTTGATCCTCTCTAATACCTCCTCAGATTCTTTAGATTTCAAGAAATAAATCCAAGTCTTTCTAGAGTAGTCATCAATAAAA